>JAOQMM010160361.1:0-11096 GCA_027563515.1 Erythroxylum platyclados | reverse complement strand
CACTATTTGGAAGGAAACAATACAAGTGAAATAATACCAAAAATTTAGGAAGATTTTTGGGATGATTTTGGGATGTTGATACCTAAGGAGGGAGGGTTGTTTTATAACCAAAACAACCTCCCAAAATACTCTACACTTTCAATATGGGAGAATGGAATGAAGCCATTATTTTTGACTTTCAACATACCTTTCAAGGGTAGTAGACCTTTTTCCGCGAGTAGTCGGGTCTGATCGAAGCCCATGAAGCCAGAGGCAGAGAGAGTAAAAAATATTGCAATAGGAAGTTGATGTTCTTCAGCTGCTGCTATAGTGAAGTTTGACATGAATCCATCAGAAACTATGCAAGTCACTGGTGGAACATTGGAAGACCTACTGTCATTAAGTTTTGCAATGAGATTACTAAACGGTGCAAGGTAGTCATCCTCCAATATGGACTCACAGAGTTGCTCCAAATGCGGCAAAACATTAGTGTCTGTCAAAGGAAGGCCATCTGGAATGAATTCAAAACGAAAATCCGGCAAGCCATCCATGGAGTTTGTACCTCTTGATTCAAGTAAGCATCTATAGTTAATCTCAAAATGGACAAATGTTATGTGAAAACCTTTGTGATGAAGTACCTTTGCTAGCTTAAGCATCGCTTTTATGTGGCTCTGAGCCGGTAGTGGGATGAAAACTGCATGAGGTTTATGCTGAGGTGTAATAAATTCAGTACCCATCTCTGGACATAGATCTACACTTTTGTGTTTCACAATGTATAAATGGCTCTGCTTTATAGCTGTTAGAATTTGGTTTCTTCACGGGAGTTTTCGCTAAGGGTGTCATCTCATATTTGTTTGTATTCATCTTGTGTGTGTTTGTACAAGGCAGATATGCTATCCAATTCCCTATCATGACAGCCTCCAATACATTCAAGTAGTTATATTCTATGGTACGGTATCAAAGTCAAAAGATAGGATCCAAATATAAGGTCAGCACAAGATCAATTGGATTTTTGTTTTTGTCCAATTGATCCTTTCTTTTTCTGGAAAGAGACATATTAAACAAAATAATTTACTTAATTAAGAAATATGAAAATGACAGATTCTAATGCTGAAGAGAATAGCCCAGGTTTCAAATCATGGCCATAGTGTTGAAGTCTTAGCAATTGTCGTAATGAGATTGATTTGGGTCTACAATAGTTGTTTAAGCTGCAATACACGTAATTCACATTTCACAATGTCTCCAGAATAATAATGTATATCCAGAGAGCTGGAAGGGATCCTATGCCGTATAAAAATATAACAACTGGCAATGAAACTACCTGGGGTTCTTCGGTAGTCGCGCCAAAGGGCCCGTTATGGACTGTCCTCTCTTTACAGTTAATATTCAAAACAAAACTGATTTTAATAAAAAATTATTTATTTTATTTTTTAATTTTAATTTTTGGTTTTAGTGTTTTCAATTTTTAAAAATTATAAAAACTATAAAAAGTGATTTCTAATTTGTATGATTCTTTCATAATTTCATTTACGATCAACTAAATATATATTATTTGATTATTTAATATGTTAATTATTAATCTTTAAAAAGTTAATTTTTAAATTATTTATTTTAATTAAATACAATAATTTTATTTAATAATTTATTAACAAATATTATATAAAATATTAACATAAATTTATTTGAATAAAATATAATTTTATTTAAGTTTTAATATGCAATTATTATCGGTGATAAAAATATAACTGCATTGACATTAACAATTAAACAAAATTTTGTTTTTATTTGAAAGAAAAAAACCGAAAATAGACAACCAAAAATTACAACAGGAAAATAAAAGTGAAACAAACGACCTCTAATTTCTTGCAGTTTAAAATTTATCAACAATAAGTTAAAGAGAATCATTGATTGGTTTAATCAATGTTTTAAAAGCCGAAATAATAATTAAACCGACAAAATGAGAAGTTTAAGATTTAAAAGATTCAATCAGTATTAAACCATCATAACATCTGTTAAATATTAAATAAAATTAAAGAATTTAAAATATGATTGGAAGAGATTGTCCTTACATATTGAAAAGCTTAAAACTTACCAAAAATTATTGAATAAAAATTAATTGATTTATTTTATTTTCTAAAAATTTATTAGTTTATGAAACAAACCAATTAATTAATAAACTGATCAATTTTTAAAAATAAAAATTATTAAAGTAAATCGAATTAAAAAATTTAAAATCAAACTGAAAAGTTAACTGGTTTAAAATTTTTATAGTTGAACCGACCGAACTGGTTTTATTTTTTAATCATTGAGTTTAACTGTAATATGGAATCTTTAAATTCAGCATTTAATTTAAAATAATGTTTAGAATATTCCACTTAATATTTTTCTCAAAGCTCCTTAAATAATGTAATTTATTACTTTAGTTATTGGAATTTTTAATTCTATAGACAAAATTTTTCAGCTACAAATTTATATTATTTTTTAATTTAAACATTTTTAATATAATTAAAATAATTGATGACTCTCTTTTAAAATTACTTTATTATGATTATGATTGACCCTTAAACTTAATTATCTCTAATTTCTTATGCTATTAAGATGCAAAACTGTTGGTCCTTTATTAGTATATTTCTTTCATCATCTTTGAAAAACTCGAAGGTTGTAGTTTCGCAATATGTATGTTTTGTCGTAGTTGCTTTAAACTGAAACTGACAGTTACTTGTTAGAAAGTAACTAGATAGGCAATTGCAAATTTTCCAGAAGTTAATTACAAGCAGAACAATTAAATATGTAACAAATAAATTAACACACAAAATTTGTTAACGCAGTTCGGCACACAAGACTTACGTTTGCGAGGCCGTCACCCAGATTAATTCACTTTCACCTAAGTGAAATATTCTTACACAAAGCTGTATTGATCCCACATCACTGACCCCTTGATGCTACCTACTCGTATTCACATCCCATGAAAGTATTTCACACCCAATAGCATGACCACCTCATGCTAACTTCAGCAGAGGATTTTTGCCACAACGAATGATAATAAAGATGAAAATAATATCTCAAGTGATTAAATCAATAATAACATAAATAAAGAAATGCTTTAGTTAAAAGACATTCCCCTATATGTGTAGCCTCATTAACCGAAATCATAGGAAGTTCTCCAACAAAAATCAGTTGTGAACCTTTCGAATTGATCACCGAAGAAACCAATGCATAGCAGCCACAAAAATCATCAATCAGACATATGTTTCATCATTGAAAGATGTCAAAAACACAGCTGTAAATATGAATAGATTGATTGCTTGTTTTCTCTTAATAAATCAATGAATAAGTAGTGAAATTGTTCACGCACATATACAAAATCAGAGCTACTAAAAATCAGTTGAATCTCCGAAAAATCTCATCCATGTTTATCTCCACCAAACATGTTTATCTTCAATAAATCCAATCTTCTTTAGAATTCTATCCCATTTAGAATTGTTTCTTTCCACACTATCTTATCTTCCAAAAATATTACATAATCCAAGATAGTGGAATCTAACGCCACTTCAACTTCTTTTCATAAAAGATATATCAAATATATCAAACTACAAATAATGCCCAAAATAATAAACAAAATAGCTTAAAAATCTTCTTTTTCTTCTTCTTCCTCGCCCTCCTCCTTAGATAACGATACCATCTACTTTCTTTACATTTCATTTTCCTAAAACTCATGAAATACGAAAACATTTATAATCTTGTAGAAGGACGCATTTTAACAAAGATGTTGGTATAATTTAAGCCTTTGGAACAATATGTAAATGTATGGTGCCAAAACATTTATATTTTTTTTTTGTTAGGAAAAAGTATATTTTAAACCCTAATGTTTATATTAGAATCTAAGTTGAACCTTAACATTTCGGAGCGTTCAAGTTGAATCTTAATGTTTCAGAGCATTCAAGTTGGACCCTAGTATTTACAAAACGTTCAAATTAGACCCTATGAGGACAAAAAATCTAATGGAGGTTACCCTCCATTAGTTAAATGCCAAGTGGCTTTTTTTATGACTTGGGTTTTTTTTTAATTTTTTTGCATATTAGTAGGACCCACTTCTCACTGACGGGGCATTCTTATTTTAAAATAAAAGTGGGTCCTACTAATATGCAAAACTCACCGCTTTGAGTCTCTTCCAATCCTTTTAATCAGACATAAATTCATGGGTGGAGCTTCGACCACCTTTCACCGTCGGCTCAACAGACAATGCAATCGTAGATTCGAATGTGACTAGATCCAAATGTCAACATGATTGATTGCGCTATAGAGTAGGAGTTCAACGAGACTGACCAGAGTGAAGGTCTCTACTAGATCTGAACTCCTTATCTTTTATCTCTATGTATCTGAATTTTTCTCTTCACGCAACTCATCTTAGTTTAATATCAAAACTAGGATTCTAGGTAGCTCTTTTTTCTTCTTTAGTTTCTACATTCTTATCTATGGTTTGTTTTTAAAAAATCTGGAATTAGCTTGATAACTATTATGGTTCTCTTTTATTTTTACTAGTATAGATTTAGTTGAACTTTTTATTTCCAGTTATTGGGTGGTTACAAGAAATTTGAAACTGTTTCTATAAGCTTTATAAAACTAAACCAATAGAGCAAGTGTGTGATCGTCCACGAGCGAGTGAACAGTATTTTCTGCAAGCTTCCTATGTGTTTTCTTAACGTTTGATCTTTTCTTCATTTCCTATATTATGCACTTATAATCTTCACTTCTTCAATTCGAGTAACTTTATGGAAGCCTCTGAGGGAGGTTTCTCTCTTATGAGGGCACAACTGAATCAATTCCCTGCCATCAAAGAATTATAGGATGTAAATATAATGAAAACTCGTAAAAATCAAAACATGGATGATGCAAATGGTGCAAGGAAATCATAGACTAATGTTATATCTTTTTCTCCAGCTCAAAAGAAACCAAGAAACTTTCCTGTAGCTCTTGTTAATGACATTGTTTCTCCTCCTCTTGAGATTCTTCAAATGGGTGCTAAGCATTGGAGTTGTACTTTGGTAGGCTTCTTTTTAAGCAAAAGACCAACGTATTCTGTCATGAATATTTGGGTTCAAAGTAGATAGAGTAACAAAGGGTTGGATCGCATTCTCCTCACTGAAGAAGACACTTCTGTTTTCATATTCATAGATAGTGACAACATGAACAAGATACTAGAATCTAGACCATGGCATGTAGGAGGACAACCATCGTTCGTTTAAAAATGGACTTCAGATATGGAACTTAACATATCAAACATTGAAACAATTCCCTTGCGGATTCATTTCCACAATATCCCTTTTGAATATTGAACTGTAGATGGGCTAAGTTATCTTGCTAGTTCTCTTGAGAAACCTCTAGCCTTTGATTCTTCCACAACTAGGTTGGAGAAACTTTGTTATGCAAGATTTGTATGGAAATCAATCTTAAGAATGGATTACATGAAACTTTACTTGTTATGAAGCTGAATTCTATTAATGAGCTAGTTAATGCTAAAATTCATTTGTCTTATAATTGGAAACCACAAATGGGTAAGCAAGTATGGAACCTATAGGAAAGTTACTCAAAATAGGAAATTAGTTGGAGCTTATAGGAGTGGATGATGAAGATAGCCCTTTGAATATAGAACTTAACTCTATTGATTTGAATTCTGAAAAAAAAAAGTTCTACAAACACAGGATAAGCCTATTAATGATGTTGATATCCTGAAGGAATCTGAGGATAATAGAAATTCAGATGCTAATTCCATCAATGGTGCCATTGAAGAAGAGGTAACCAACTACGAGGAAGTTGAATTGAATCTGGAATCTTCACACTTTACTCCAAGTTCTAGTAAGAGGTTTGGTAGAAAAAGGAGAAAGCATAAGAGGATAGATAACTAATCCTCTAAACTACTTTCTTGATTTTTTGGAATATTAGAAGTTTGAATGAATCTCGTAAGAGATAAGTAGTTAGGAATATTTTTTATGGAAAAGAATCCTATTATCTTGGGACTATTGAAAACTAAAGTCAAAGCTTACTACATGCAGAATGTTACGAAATTTTTTGGAAGATACAAGAGCTTTGGTCCTAACCATACTCATCATTTTAATGGAAGAATTGTATATGTTTTTAATAGAGAAAAGGTGTAGATTTCAATTACTAGAAGTTTAGACCAACTCATACATCTTTCTTGCTTCTTATCTGATTCCAATTCCACATTTGAACTCTTTATAATCTATGCTTCAGATTTTTAATTTCAGAGAGCTCAGCTTTAGGTGGATCTATCCTCATTCTATAGTTCTCTAAAAAAACCTTGGCTATTAGTTGGAGATGTAAAATGTATACTCCACCCTTCTGAAGCCCTTGGAGATAGAGTTAACTCTACCAGCCTTGGTAAAGAACTTAAGAGTGTGCTTAATAAGCTGAAAGTGACAGATTTAAGATTGGTGCACAATTTATTCACTTGGAGTAACAAATAATCAGGAAGTTGCCTTATAAGAAAAAAGCTAGACAGAACTCTTATCAATCAACAATTGGATGAATAGTTTTCCTATCTCTTACTCACTCTTTTGTCCAACACTCTGTTCCAATCACTCTTATATAGAAATCAAAGGATGCCTTTCTTTTGTTTCATTTAAAGCAATTTTAGATTTTAATATCCTAACATCCAAAGAGGGTTTTATGGATTTGGTTTATAAGGTCTAGAATCATAATGTTGCTGGTTGTAAAGATTATCAATTCATAATGAAGCTTCAAATGTTGAGATCCAGACTTAAGATATTTTTTAAAGTTAGCAATAAAGTTCTGTCTCAATCATCTAGGATGTTAAAAATGAGATGAGAAAAGCACAAGAAGCTTGCTATCATAATCCTTACAATCTTGACTTGAGAAATGATGAATTAAGGAAAGTGGAGATCTATAATAATGCACTACTTGATCATAATTTCATGTTGATGTAAAATGCAAGAATTAATTAGTTGAAAGAGGGGGACTTCAACTCCAAATTCTTTCATAACTCAGTGTTAGTACGGCAAAACTCCAATAAAATTACTTGTCTGTTGGATGAAAATGGTCATTTAATGACAGATAAAGCCTCCATGGAAAATCTCATTTTTAGGTACTTTGAAAAAAGTCCTAGGTAAGTCTAGAACTCACAGAATTTCCAATCTGTAGGAACTTGAAAGATTGATTGGTTCCCCCAACTCTGTAACTCAAGAATTAATACTGGAACTACAATAACCTCCTGCTTATCATGAGATTAAGAATGTTCTTTTTAGCCTAAATCCTAGAAAGGCTCCTGAGCTAGATGGGTTTAATGCTCATTTTTTCCAAACCACTTGAAATATAATTGGCAACCTTCTTGTGGAATCAATTCTGGATTTCCTAAGTACTAGAAAATTGCTAAAAGAAATCAATGCCACTCATATCTGTCTTATTCCAAAAGTGACTAATGCAAATTGTCTTGATCATTTCATACCCATTTCATGTTGTAATATTGTTTACAAGGTGATCTCCAAGCTTTTTACCAACAAATTAAATGATTCTCTGAATCAATTCACACATTCTTAAAGTGCTTTCATACCTGGAAGAAATATATTAGATAATATCCTCTGAGTTTAATAATTGCTTAGAGATTACAACACTAGCAGATCTATAAGAATTAAGAAGTGATGCCATTAAAGTAGACTTTTCCAAAGCTTTTAATAGATTGCATTAAAATTTCATTACTCTCAGCTTAGAGTGGTTTGGCTTTCCTAACTCTTTTAATAAATGGGTCAATTCTTCTATCTTAACTCCTTCATACATCATTCTGATTAATGGTGCTCCTTTTAAACAATTCAGAGGCTCCACAGGAATTAGGCAAGGGGATCTACTATCTCCTTACTGATTTGTCATCTTTATGGAAATCCTTAACAAAATCTTAAGGATTAATATTTCAAGAGCTCCTCTCTTCAGATTTCACCATAAATGTAAGGAAATGCTACTAACTCATCTTTGCTTTGCAGATGATCTTTTAATGCTATATAGGGCTGATCATTTCTCCATCTCTTTATTGCACAATTCTCTTCAAACTTTTTGCAAGTTGTTTGGTGTTTGTATTAACTCTTTAAAGAGCTCCATATACTTCTCCCCAAACATCTCTAACACTAGAAACTTACAACAAATCTTTGATTTGAAAGTGTATAACTTGCCTTTTAAGTATTTGGTAGTGCCAATTTCGTCTAAAAAGTTGAGATATCAAGATTTTCTTCTGATTTTGAAGCAATATAAGAAAAGAATTAATACAAGGGAGAACATAACACTGTCTTAAGCTAGTAGAGTTCAACTTATCCTATCAGTTTTGAACAATCTCCATTCACATTGGAGTTCTCATATGCTTCTTCCCAAAAGGATCATCAAGGATATTGAGAAATGCATCAAAATTTCCTATGTTTAGACAAATATAGTAATCCTAAAGGTGATAAGATTAAATGGTAACAACTCTGTTGGAGAAAGCAAGAAGGTGGACTTCGTTTGGTCTTAATTTAGTTACTCCAAACAACACAGGTTTCTAAGAAAATTTGGAAACTATTTAATGACAAAGGATCCTTATGAAACAAATGGATGAATGAATTCTATTTAAAGAATTAAAGCTAGTGGAAAATTTCTAAAAAACAAGAAAACTCTTGGCCCCTAATTCACATCCTTAAAATGAGGTAATTGGTGTATCCATTCATTAGAATTCAAGTGGGGAATGGGGAGAATATCTGGTTTTGATTTGATCATTGGTCCAGCCAAAGCCTTTTATATTTGAGGGATGATTTAGCAACACTCTCAACTAGAATATAAGTTCATGCTCGGGTTAACAAGGTTATTTCTTACAATTCTTGACATATCTCAGAAAGAGGGGCTGATAAGCTCCAGAATTACTATCTTGATTATTTTCCTAACAATACACAAATGGATAAACCTATCTGGAGCCTTAACAACAATGGTTCTTTCACTAATTCCTCTTGTATTAAAGCTATCAAACCTCACAATCCTCCCATCCCTTGCTTTAACATTGTATGGAAGGGGGCTTTAATTCCTAAGGAATCTATTGACCATCTTTTCTTCAAATGTAATTACACTACACCCATTTGGGTTGGAATGTAACATACAATGAACCTTACCTATTCAAAGATTGATTGGCATAATATTCTGATTTGAGCTGACAAACAATTTCTAAAGCTGGGGAAGGATCAAATGTGTCTTAGTTTCAGTTTAAATTGCTCAGTATATATGATTTGGATGGAAAGAAAACAAAGGCTTTTCCATAGAAAGAAAACTGAAAAATATGATTTAGCATACATAATTAAAATGTTGGATTAGAGAAATTATAGGAGCTCATCAATGCATAGGAAAATTGAGTCTTTCTACTAGGAGAAGATGGAACCTTTAATTTATAATGTTTTTAGCTTTCCGTAGATAATAGTCTGATTTTATGGTTTTTGTTGTATGATTCCAAACAGTTGGGCACTGCCTTGTAATCCCTCTTTCAATGCCTTTCATGGCTCTCAATGAATTCATCATTTAAAAAAAATAATAGAGAATGTAAATTAGGGAAGATTTTCTAGTGGCTTTTGAATTATACTGCTTCTCTTTATCTTACAACCACTAATCCTGATAGCTTCAGTTATGTTGCCGAAGAATAGATCGGTAACTTCTTTAATGTTGCCGGAGAACATGTTGGTAACTTCTTTAAGTTGCTCCTCTATTTAGTTATGTCTAAATTGTTGATTTGTGAAAAACCCAAATGGGGTAGTAGTTTCGCAAAATCTCCGATTTAGCCGCGATTGATTCTAGCACAGATAAAATCAGAAAAATTAAACGCACCGAAATAAATCAACACTGAAATTTGGTAACGCAGTTTAGCACTCCTTGCCTACGTCTGCGGGCCCCTTACCTAGCTTAATCACTTTGACCGACGACAATAGTTTTATACAAGGCTTTACTAAGCCGACCCACTCAACCCTTGACACTATCCCTTATCCTCACAACCCGTGAAAGTATTTCACACCCAATAGTACGACTGCCTCGTACTAACCTCAACAGAGGATTTTACTCAACAATCTTTTAATGATTAATGAATCGAAATAAACAATCAACTCAAGTGATTAACTAAACAAGAAACAAAAACGAAAACACTTGAGATAAAAGAAACAACTTCCCTAATAATTCCAGCTTCTTCAAAAGGAGATCAGAAAGTTGTTCACCAAGAAACATAAATGTTTCTCTGCCGAAACGTTGTAAACATCAAAGCTACAAAATCCACAATGGTTGCTAGAATTTTTCGTAAACAAACACAACTATCAACAGCCTCCAGAGACACACACGATCAACTCCCAATTAGCCCAACGAAATCACCTTCTCCACAGCCTACTCAATGGACATTCAATAGCAGAAGAAAAAAATGCAGCAATCTACCAATCAACAACAAAGACTAGAGGGAGAAACATTGCTGTAAAGATGCCACCCAATCATATAATTCATGACAGAAAAACCAACAGCAAAGAACATAATATGTTAACCCAATCAACTGCCAACACATCAAGAAGAAAAGTCCTCAATAGTTATTCAAAATCGAAGAATATGTAGCAGTAGAAAAATACTCATAATCGACAATCAACCCAGCTGCAAAGTTGTAAAATCTTGACAGAAAGTTGCAGCATCAACAACAAATAGTATCTAACCAAATCAACTACAATAATGGTCCAAGATAGACCTAAAATAATGTCGTTTTCCCTTCAAAATAAACTCTGTGCAGCCCCACACATCAGTCAAATCACGTAATACTCTAATAGAAAAACAGCAGCTATATCTCCCAGTAAGCTACGACAATTACAAGATAAACGAAGCTCCAAAAATCTGCACACATAACGTAAAACGCATCTGAAAAATCTGCACACCTAAGTGGAGCTTTTACACAATCACCCAAGAGATTCCACACTATGCATTCCAGCCCCCAACGTGATCTTCAAGCATATCTTCACAATATCTACTAGAGTTCTTCATAAGATAGAGGCGCAAGCTAACTTTTTTAATGCTCTTAATTGGATAGTTGGTCCTGATGAGAAGATGCTGATTGAATT
>JAOQMM010160300.1:0-11101 GCA_027563515.1 Erythroxylum platyclados | reverse complement strand
TGAAGTCATTATTCCCAAGATAAATGGTGGCCTAGGAGTGCATTCTATAGCTGTATTTCAGAAAATTCAGATGCCCAAAAGCGGCTCGGCCCATTGCCATCCCTAAAGATATTTTTATTTTCATTTTCAAGTAATTCCTATACGCTTACATGGAACACCACCACATTTATTAAATCAGTAATTTGAGTTAAAAAAGTTCAGCAATTTAAGCATAATATTTTTCGTCCACTACAAGTTCCAATGAAAGTTGATGGAAAAAACAAATAGACGATTCATTCTCTTCCATAATTAAATTCGTAAAATTATTTAATTCATCTTAGATATTACTTGCTCCACTGAAACATCCTATAAAACTTTTGGATATGCTTAAATCGTGCATGGAGATTAATGCCTCGATAAATGCTTTAGGTGATAATGCAAGAATATCATTAACATGAATAACAAAATTAGTATATCTTTTAAATAAAATTATATTTCCAATAAAAATATACTTTAGAAGTAATTAATATAAAACTTATACAAGATTGCTTTTATACCAAAAGAATAAGTTGTTAAAAAATATAGTTTTCCTCTAAATCATATGAATGAGCCATAATATTTAATATATATGGGACTTACTTCTATTTTTTAAAAAATTCACATCATCACAAGGTGGGTCCCACTTCAAAAACTTTTTTTATAAAATTCCACATCAGCAAAAAGTTGTCATGTCAGCAGTTATGTGACGGAGGCTTGACATCGTTAATGGTCAGGGTTTATTTTGAACGTTTTCTAAATATTAGGGTTTATTTTAGACACCTTAAAATATTACGGTCCAATTCATACGTCAGTGTAAACGATAAGGGTTGTTTTGCTCTTTTGACGAACATTGAAACAAAACCTAGATGTGAAATATGTAAAAATGTCATATTCAATTGACATTTATGATCCAAAATTGACGACATATAAGATATGTGCATAAATTTTAGCTCATATTATATAGAATGGCCTTTTATTGTCGACATTTTACAATATCATTCCTCATATTTTTGCAAAAAGTCTCCTGTGAAGATTTTGGAAAATCATTCCCACCATAACTACCTAATACGGGTTATTGTTTCATCATTATGATCATTATAAGTGCAACATTTTAACGGGTCGATTAACGAAAATAACAGATTTTAACTCTTATAGATCAAATTTAAAATAACTCTTGAATGCTGACGATGAGTTAGAGCTTTTAAAACAGTCCAGTTGTTACTAGGCCTAACTCAAACTCTAATTAATCTGCTTTGTATGAAATGTAAAATTTGATATCTGATAACAAGTTCTTAACATGACCATTTGTTCAAGCCATGTTATGGAATTAAAAATTAAAAACTAAAGGAAGTTCTTATAATTCATCTTATAAAGAAGAAATAAAGGATAAAACCTTCACGTGCAATGCATAGAAACTGAAGCCAAAACCTAGAAAACTATTAGCGCTAAAACATGAGAAGCTTCCTTGCTACTCTTATAGATAAACAGGTTGTGCTCACACTTGAACATCCTGTAGTTTGGGTCTCCACTTAAATTAAATCCAATTCAAAATCCTTACACTCAAGACATTACTGTTACAGTTGTAAGTTAAGTCTGTGTTAAATTTGCTGTATAATATCTAAGAAATGGTCATCTATCTCTTATCCCAATTAACTATGGCAACCAAAGAAACATGAAAGTTACAACTAACCTTTTTCTTATAAAAAATTATAGAGAAACTAGTAATTACTTGACAGAGTGACTCATTGGTGCTATTAATATGTTTCATGTAAAAGCATTCCTAATATTTATAGTAAGTAGAGTTGTAACTTTTTCATGTGTGTGATTGAATTGTAATGACGCCTACCAACAGAGATATCAGCTTAAGACCTTTAGATCTTAGATTGTGGATATATTACTAGTTTTTAGAAATTTACAAGTGGAGTAAACCTATGTCGGAAAAAAAATATAATGATGAAATGAGTTATAAACAAAAATAACACTCATAACTCATTATATCTTAACTATATATGCATTCAATTGAACATATATAATTTCTCCTAAAATTATCTCAAAAACCTTCACTGGTGATTTTAGGTGCCACCTAAACTCTAGAAAATTTTTGTAATATTTATGAATATGTTCATAATATACATTCAGAAGGGAATTCAAATATGTTCATAATGTACATTCAGAAGGGGATTTAAGAGGTTTAGGATCTAAACTGACATCAAAATTGTATGATGTGTCTCCTGTCTAAAATGCGTAACTCAAATCCTACTTTTGTATTTTTCTCATGCTAGTATCAAAGTGTTATTCTTACTTTTTTGTTCTTTACAATCATCCGTAGCACATGGTACTACATCAAGAATGATAATACTTTTCATGTAGAAAAAAGTTTGCAAATTAATTTATTTAAACGCAGCTCATATTGGAAAATAAGGGCAGGATTTGATCTTTTGCACAATGGAATAATTATGAATATTTTTTATATTTTATTTCCTAAACCCAAGATTACTTAAAATTCTATAACATGATTAAGACGTAAATCATAACAAGATATGAATCGTAATTCGTACCTTATTCCAAAGCATGATCTTTTTCTCATCGTTTTTCTCAAACTATTTCCAAAACTGGTTCATCTTAACCATCGTAGATGCACAAGTGTTTGGCCTCCAATGATATCCATAGAACATGTTAAGAGAACTTTGTAACTATTACAGAGAGAGTTAAGTAAGGAGTGTTAGCTCCCTTAGAGCTTAAGCTTATCTATAATAAGTTTTGGATATTATAGTGATTTAATTGAAATTAAATTCTAATTTCAATTAAACTTTGATTAGAATTACAAATAATTATAATTAAAAAGCAATTATGTCCAATAAGATTCAATTTCTCATATTGATCCTTATTTATTAAATATCTCATATTTATTCATAAAATTTCTCAAACTTTATAATCAAGTTCAACTTGATTAAAATATCTTTTCTCTCTTCAACCTATTCTTTGAGTCTGACACATTAAGTTCCCAAATATGTTGACAATGGATATAAATTATAACTCTAAATAATATTTTGGATTAGATAAATTAAAATTATTTTATTTATCTTTAATTTTCTATTTAAACAATTTATATTTATAGATCAAGAATGAATGTTTTTATCATAGAACATGGAATTACTATTTACGCTATTTAAGTCCAATCATGTTACTTCTCCACCATTTGTAATTGATTTAGTTAATGACATGTAAAAACTATTTTCAAAGTTTCATTCTACTTTGGTCAGTGATTTTTAAAATCAATATTAATTGAGAACAATGGAAAATTCATCCTAATTATCTTAGGATGATGAATCCTATATTGATCACTTAATTACCTCTATATAGTTCATGTTATATCCAATGACTACCAAGTGAGCTACCCATGATTAGAAAAAGTCATAAGAAGTATCAAAATATGGCAATCCCTATATGAGATAATTTTAGAGATCTCAAGTCAAAGGATCACTTATCCAATCATCACAATAGGATTTCTATAGACATAGAAGTAATGTTCCAAATAGATTTCCATATGAGGTCAATTTAGTGAATTTGCACTCTAATAAGCAACCACATGTTTGCTTAAGTATCTCTATACTTTAGTCTATGATATTGATTAATTGTTTGTTTAAATTTGGACTTTAAAAGAACGTAAAAATATTAGCTCTGAACATTAAAAGAATGTAAAAAGACCAGCATACATTTGTTTAACGTGAGCTAGTCTTTTTACGTTTGTTTATTTTCTTTTAATCTCCAGTTTTAATAGAATAATGACTAGGAACAATTTAGGGTAAATACATAAATGCAATATGAATCTTATAACTATAATATCATTATAATTTTATTTGTACTACATATTTATTATATGGATTTTATCATATACGTCTCTCTCTGTCTCTCTCTCTCTATATATATATAAGATAGGCTTTAAATAATTATGACACTAAACTACAACCAATTGATTGAATATAGGGCATAAACCAATAGGCTACTAGTACTTCCTAATTACATACTATTTGTATAATTTAAATTTAGAGTTAAGTTATGAGGCTAGAATAGTTAAGATGAAACTTAAAAATATGAATTTTTTTATAATATTTTCTAAAATGTAATCTCTTGTAGATTAGAAATTATCCAAAAATGAATCTCATGCATACGATGGAGCGTGGGAGCATAAGCTTAAATAGACCATAGGATGACCACTATTTGACTATATTTGATTTGATTATGAAACTTTGTGAGACAACTTATAGTTGTAAGGTGAGATATTAAACTTTGTAAATCCATATTTGAGTATAGTGGATTAGATTATTAGCTTGGCCTGTGGTTTTTCTCTATATAATGGAGGCCCATGATGGAGGACCTTATGTATTGCAAGGATCTCTTTGATCCTATTAATGTGAACAAAGGTGTGAATGATGATGTTTCTTTAAAATCTGAAAAGATGTCAAATAGAGAATAGGAAAAGATGAAGCGAAAAAATCTTGGCATAATTAAGCAATAGATTGATATTAGTATATTCAATCAAGTGTCTTAAGAAACAGATTCTTTTAAACTGTGGAAGAAGCTAAAGGTCTATATGAAAGGAAGGTTGCCCATCATAAGGCCTTTCGAATTAAAAGGCTAGTAAACTTAAAGCAGAAAGCTGGAAAAATTTGTGTAGCAGCATCTGAGTGATTTCTAGAATATAATCAACAAGCTTACAATAATGAAGATCGTCCTTGATTATGAGCTTCAAGCCTTCTTCTTATAAAGTTCATTATCAGATAGCTAGGTGGCGCTAGTGATGAAAATTAGCAATTCAATTCCTGAAGGTGTGCTCTCTTTGGATGTAATAAAAGAGATTATGTTTAATAAAGAAATCAAAAGCAAAGAGATGGGAGCTGATAACATGCAAGTTTTCATGGTAGAAAGCAAAGGAAAGAGCAAGAGTAAGGGTCTTAAAGCGCATGACAAGTCAAAAAACTTATCAAAGTCTATAAGTGAAAAAGACGTGAAGGCATGCCACTATTGTGAAAAGCCAAGACACATTAAAAGGTTCTGCTACAAGTGGAAGAGGGATTAGAAAAAGTCAGATCATTAGAATGATGGAGATGATAAAAATATAGTCATAACAGCTTCAAGTGTGGATGATGAAGTGTCCCTAATATGTCAAATAAGTGAATGTCTACATCTCATTAATTCAAATTCTAAGTGGTTGATTAACACAAGAGCTTCTTATCATTAAGTTCCAAAAGTAGAGTACTTCTTAAAATAAGAGAGGAGACTTTGGGAACATAAAGATGGGTAATCAAACTTCTACAAAGATTGTTGGTATGGGTAATATCCAAGATCATAAAAATGTCAGATGCTTACTAACCTTGAGAGACGTACGACACATTCCCAATTTAAGGCTAAATCTATTATCAGCTATTGTGATAGATCAAGAAGGATTTCAAAACAGCTTCGAGGATAGAAAGTGGAAACTGTCCAAGGAAGTAATGATTGTAACTTAAGGAAAGTTATGTTGCATATTGTACAAGACACACTTAAAGGTGTATGGTGGTGGAGAAGTATACGTAGCCAAAGAGAAAACTTCTTTAAATTTATAGCATCGACAATTGGGGCACATAAGTGAGAAGAGGTTAAAGTTTTTGGCTAGTAAATCCCTTACCCCTATTAAGAACACACTATTGCTTAATCCTTGTAATCTTTGTTTGGCTAAAAAATAGCATAGAGTCTCTTTCAATAGAAGATCATTAAGGAAGATGGTGAGATTAGAGCTGGTGCATTTAGATGTCTGTGACCCAATTGAGGAGGGGTCATTAGGAGGTAATAATTACTTTGTTACATTCATTGGTGATGCTTCGAGGAATAATTAGGTGTATATGTTGAAAACAAAGAGTCAAATATTTGAAACTTTTTAAAAGTTTCATGTTATGGTAGAAAGGGAAGCTAAGAGAAAGTTGAACTGTCTACGAATGGATATTAAAGGTGAGTATACCTCCAAGGTACTTAAAAAATAATAGACATGGCATGGTATTAGACAAGAGAAGACCGAATTAGGTACTTTACAGTATAATGGTGTTACTAAGAGGATGAATAGAAATATTGTGGGGAAGGTTCATTGTTTAATCATAATATCCAAGTTGAGAAAGACATTTTAGGGTAAAGCACTCTCAACTACTATCTACTTGATTATTCAAGCTTCCTCAATTCCATTGGATTTTGAGATTCTTGAGAGAACATAGATAGGTAAAGATCCCACTTATCACCATTAGAGAGTATTTGGCTGTAAAGCATTTAAACATGTACTGAAGGATCAGAGATAGAAGCTTGACTCAAAGGCAATACCTTGCATCTTTCTTGGCTATGGTGGTAATAGGTTTGGCTTTAAACTATATGATCTAGAGAAGTAAAATGTGGTCAAGAGCAAGGATGTGATATTATAGGAGCATAAGAGAGGTGCAAATCTTCTGAGTGAAGATAAAGTTACTTAAAGTTGCTTATCTTATGTAGTTAACTTTTCTCCAAATTCTCCCACTACTGAGTAGTCTACAAATGAAGGAGAATAAGTGTGTAAATAAGAACACGTTGATAATGATTAGATACAAGCTGGTAATAATAAGCTACATGACCCACATCCGAATAATGCTGAAGATGAAATTCTTGAGGATAATGATCAAGGGGAGCAATCAAATCCAATAGCTAATGAAAATACATCTTCGAAGGTTAATAAGGGAGAAAAGGCCCTCTAGTTGATATCTGAATCCAAAATATCTGTTGGTTACTGCTAAAGGGAAGCTTAAGAATATGTAAGAGGTTGCATCTTATGAAGAAAAAGATCTTTAAATGGCAGCTATGAAAGAAGAGATAAACTCTCTAAAGAAGAATGATACATATGAGCTTATGAAGCTTCCTAAAGGTGAAAAAAAAGACCTAAAGAACCAATGGTTGTTCAAGATAAAGACAAATGGTAACAAGATGGTGAAGCATAAGGCAAAGCACGTGGTAAAAGGGTTTAATCAAAAGAAGGGCATTGATTTTGATAAAATTGATAAGTGTAGTTTATATTATATTTTGATAGGTGTTTTAGTGTGTTTATAGGTGTTTACTAGATGATTATTACGTGTATAATGTGTTTGTTTGTTTATGTTTTAAGTGTTATTTAGATTAGAGCATGATTTTTGATCTTAATCTTATGTTTCTTGAGGTGTTTGATGTGTTTGTTAGTGATGGAAACCAGATAAGTGAAGAATGAAGGAAGCTGCAATGTGCATGGGATATAAGGCAGGGTCACGATCGTGCATGCAATGTCATGGTCATGACAGAAAGTTCTTCAGTGTCACGATTGTGACAGAAGGTTTTTCTTCAATGTCATTATCATGACACCTATGCATGATCTTGACAAACACTTACCAGACGCAAGATTTTTCATTTATTTTGAAGTTGGGAGCAATTTTGGAACCAAATGAAGTGGGTAAGCCCTAGAATTAACCCTAAGACCCACTATTACTTTAAAAGAACATAAAACACTCCAAAAAAGGAAGCCTCCATCTTACTAAATTGGATCAAACAAGGAGAATCAAGTAGAGCATTGGAGATTTCTGAATTTGGTCCCAAATCAAGTTTTTCTTTCTTTCCTTTTATTATTTTCATTAAACTTGATGTGTAAACTAGCTTTGAAGTTGCTTTTTATATTTATGATGTTTTAAATTTCCAGATTAGGATTTGTTCTTAAGTTGTTTTCTGACTTGATTATTATTGAATTCAATACAATATTCTGGTATGGTGATATTTTTGTATGTCAATTCTTCGACAATAAATCAAGATAGTAAGTCGAAAGTAATCATATTGGGTTATGTAATGATAGTTGGTGATTTAATAGGTCACACAAATATCATATTGATAATTATACGAAGAGAGATCTTGTGTGAGAACTCAATTATTGAATAGATCACTTCAGAACTAGTTGAAAATGTTTGGAGGTTTTCTTGAATCCAGAGATTACAAAATCTAGAATTTCATAATCAATTAGGGTTAAGTGATTAGGTCTTAAGAAAGAGTAATCTTTCTCTTATAAATTCTAGGATCAACACATATGTGAATCAATAGGGAGTAAGGTAACAAAACATCGAAAGAATAAATCCTAAGCTTCATCCTTGATCATCCTTACATAATTGTAGTAGCTCAATTGTAATTTGGTCATTTGCCTAATTTTATTTGATTGCTTAATTTTTGTTACTTACTTTCATTCAAATCATATTTTAATACATTAGACAAAGTTCGGTTCACTTAGCTTTAACTATTTCCTCGTGCGATCAACACCTTTAATACTATAAATTTATGATCTGTATACTTGCAGATATTGAGGGCTTTATTATAGGTAAAACTTGCTCAATAGAAATCTTCTCACTAGTGGTCCAGATGACCTTAATACAAATAGTACTGGGTTTAACTACCAGCTTGGATATTTAACTTGAGCATTTGGATATTAAAATTGCTTTCTTACGTGAAGATTTAGAAAGGATGATATATATGGAGCAGTCAAAAGTTTTCAAAGCTAAAGGCAAGGAGAATCTAGTCTGTAAATTAAAGAAAAGCCTATAAGGGTTAAAACAAGCTCCAAGGATGATATATATGTAGTTTGTGTTTTGGTAATGATGAACCAACACTAAAAGGCTATACGGGTGCAGATATGGTTGGAGATCTTGGTAAAAGAAAATCCACTTTAATTTTTTTGTTCAAGTTTGCAAAGGGAGTCATCTCATGGAAATCCAAGCTACAAAAGTGTGTGACTTTGTCTGTGACTGAAGCAGAGTATATTGTTGTAGTGGAAGCTTATAAGGAGATGCTCTAGCTAAAGAGGTTCCTTTAAGAGTTGGATGTGAAGTAAGAAGACTATGTAGTATTTTGTGATACTCAAAGTGCTATTGACTTGAGCAAAAATACTATGTATCATTCCCACACAAAACACACTGATGTCAGATATCATTGGTTAAGGTTAGTGATTGAAGAGAAATAATTGATGTTGAAGAAGGTATATACACTTAAACGGTGATATATTGACTAAAGCGGTTCTCAAAAGCAATAATGAACTTTCTATTAAGCTTGTTATGACGTATCTCAAGTTGTTGTTAAAGCTAAATATATCTTCCCCATTCTTAGGCTAAAGGGGGAGATTTTTATATGCCCCCCTTATTTTCAAGACTTTTAGTGCCTTTTGACACTGTTGTAGTTCATGGAGATAAAAGACAAGTGAAGATAAGATGTATGAAGCTCTGTGTAAGGTGCTACATGCCTATGTCCTTAACTTACTCAGATGTATGTATAAATCATGTAAGTGACATGCCCATGTAGAGTGACATATGCCCGTGTCCTTCACTTATAAGGCTGTGTGAATCAATCATGTAAGTCTCTATAATCGTTTGGAGAAAGATGTGAAGGGAAAAAACATACACATTAGTATACACACCCATGTTCATGACTTACATGGCTGTGTGTGACAACTGTGTACGTATTCGTGGTCCATAAAAACTTATTCGTGATATCAAAGAGAAGATATGCAGGTTTTGCATGTATGAGCAGCCAAAACACCAAAAAGTAAGGAAAACCACAGAGAACAAGTAACATAGTATTCTCATTCTTTTTATAATGTTTTTAGGATTGGTTTAAGAGTTTGCTAGTTAACATATTAACTTTGGTTTCAATCTTGAAACTTTTTTAGGCAACTTGTAGTTGTGAGGTGAGATATTAAACTTTGTAAATCCTTATTTGGGTATAATGGATTTGCTTTTCAATTTGGCTTGTGATTTTTCCCTCTAAACTGGAGGGTTTTCTATGTAAATCTTAGTGTTTGCTTCATTGTTAAGTTTCTTGCTCTTATATTGATTTGCTTGTTAAATTTTAAGAGTTTTTTATTGTTGATTTTTGGTTAATTTTTTGGAGAGTTGTATTTTTTTAAATCTCCCAGCAGAATTAGCATCGAATGACTACAATAATATTATACATCAAAAGCCAAGTGTTGTTCTTTATCCTTCCTTCATGTACGACATAGTCAGCTTGATTAAGTTTGCATACAACAATTACTCTACTCCTTTTAGCATACCTGCTCATCTCATGGTTGTGGCCACTCAATCAGGGGTTTAGTGGACATGATGAGTTTTAGGAAAAGTAAGAATGGGAAGGGTATTAGAGTTTCAAAGAATCCATCTTTAGGTTCTTACGGTGATGTTGGTTGGAAGCAACTATGGATTGATGTCTTACATGTGACAATGGAACATGGACTTGCATCAATTTCTTAAACTAATTACTTTTACCTGACCATTGGAGATATACTCTCTAATGCTGGAATCAGTGGGCAATCCTTTCACTATGGGCCTCAAGTCAACAACATTTATGAAATTGATGTTATCACAGGTATGCATACGTAAGTTTTGCTTTAGCATTTAGTCGAGACCCTTCTAATAGGAAAAGCCAATTCTAAGGGTTCAAATTTATTGTCTCAATTACTCTATTTCAATCCTATTTTTATCTCAAAATGACATCATTTTATATCTGTTTATATATAAAACGACATCGATTTAGGATATAAATAGAGTTAGAACTGGGTATTTGAGAAAAAGGATCTTATGCCCAATTCTGATTCGAGTTTGCTTAGAATCAGGAAAACTAAAGCTGGCCACACTTGCTCTACAAAGAAGAATTTTGAGCTGTTTTATGTTATAGGGTGTTTAGGTTAGTTTGGTATCATTACCACAGCAAGAATTCCTTTACATTCGCCGCCAAAAAAGGTATTAACGAATCTCCTTGACTTGACGTCAAAAGATATTTGATAAATTTAGGCTTTGTTTGGTTGGAAGGTTTGGGATGGAATGGAATGGAACGTAACACACTTCCATCGTTTGTTTGGAGGTTTCATAATGGAATGAAATGGGATGGGATGGAAGCGGAGAGTTTCATGTTACGTTCCATTCCATCCTAAACAATGAAAATAGGAAACTTCCGATTCGAAGGGTTTAGGATGGAACGTAAACTAATAAATACATACTACCTAATATACCCTCCATAATTTTTTATAATATCAATT
>JAOQMM010160279.1:0-11104 GCA_027563515.1 Erythroxylum platyclados | reverse complement strand
AGAGAAAGGATACCTGTATGGTTTAAACTTCATCGCACCAATGCCATCTTGTAGAGGAATTGAGTGATCATGAGTATGATTAGGTGGTTTTCCGTAAGGTGTATCAAAAACTTCGGTAAACTCTTGTAATAACGTGCTTAGATCATCTGATATTCCTGCAGTTAACTCGGATCAGAGTTTAAAGTGTCTAATGGAAAGCATGTCATCATATACAACTCATGAATTGATTTAGTAGCTGATATTTGCTGAAAATGATGATAAGTTGCAACTTTAGGTTGTTCATTGCGGATGCCTTGTAGTGTAATTAGCTTATCCCTATCATAAAATTGGTTATAGGCATCTCGGTAGTTAGCTATATAGGACCCCAATGTGGCTAACCATGATGCTCTGATCACCACTTCATTAACAGATACAACAAATACATAAACCGATAATGAAATCAAGTAACCGTCAATCTAAATTGGTAGCTCACGAATTACTCCCTCAACTGTCAAATACTAGCTATTGCCTACCATCACTCGAACTCCTGTAGCTAGTTCAATCGGAAGTTTTAAATGGGCAGCCACTCTAGGTTGGATGAAGCTATCAGAACTTCCCCCATCAAGCAAGACTTGTACATGTGTTCCCTGCATAGTACCCATATAACAGATGGTGGTGCCGCACGGTAGCCTACTCATCGCATAAAGAGATAAGTGATGATGGGTGTGGTTTTCTTCATTTTCGACTTGTGGTGCCACTTCGTATTGCGATTCTGTTGGAGAATCCTCAGAAGGTTCATCTGGGTTTGTCAAAAATAACATTAGTTGTTTATTTGGGCACTTATGCCTTCTGTAATATTTCTCATCACAGGTGAAACAAAGACCTTTGTCTCGTCGGAGCTGTATCACTATAGGAGTGATCCGGTGAATAAGTGGAGAAAGGTTGGGTGAAATTTTTTAGGTTATTGAAGGAGTCTGTAGCAGTGGTGGCAATGAAGAACTTGGCAGTCCTATGGTGCCTAAGGAGCTGCTAGATAATGATGCCCCAATATGATTTTTAGGAAACTGGTTAAAAGTTCTTGGACAGGTCAAACCTGCAGAGCTACCTAAGTTAAATCGCTCATCATATAGACGTGCTAGCCCCATAGCGCAAACGAGATATCTAGGTTCTTGAGCTACAACGTCACTCTTAATGGGTTCCTTGAGTCCACTGATAAAACAGTCCAATAGAACTTCCTCATTAAGGCTATCCGATCGATTTGCTAGTACTATAAACTGGGTGTAATATTCAGCTATTGACCCAACCTGAATCAACTTTAACATCCGCGCCTGAGATAACTCAAACCTTGACGGCCCAAAATGCTCCTCAATGGCATATATAAGAAAGGACCATGTAGGTATTAGGTTGGATTTATGTAACATCTGAAACCAAGGAACTACATTGCCTTCGAAATGGACGGCGGTGACTATCAGCAACTATGCATCCGGTGTGTTGTGGAATGAAAAAAATTGTTCAGCCCGAAAAATCCACGTGAGGGCATCCGTTCCATCAAATCGTGGAAAATCAATCTTCATTTGCTTCACTTGTAACCCATAAGGAGGAGAATCGGTCTGAACATTTTCTATATTCAGTGTCGACGATCCTGCAGCCTATTTTATTCCAACCCAATCCATTGATTTGTTGAACAACTCCAAGTGATTATTCATTGTCTCTAGCATGTGTTCCATTCTGCCTAGTCTTTGTTGTGTGGCAGCGTCTCTTACATTGAGATCCGATATTTCATCATTTACCCTCTTGATATCAGCAGACATTTCCTTCATTCGAGTGTTTTCTGCCATCAATGTTGAGTTCAGATGCAATGAAAGCATTAATGTAATGCTCCTGCACAATAAAAAAATGCACAACCCAAGCAACACGATAACATATAGGGAAATAGCTGAATCTTTGTATTAATAGATTTCAGTTGACAAAATTACAGAGTCCCAGAAGGAAAAAGATAAAAGACCAAGTCTAGAATATCTGAAAGTTAAGAGAACCAGCAAAACACAGCAAGGGAAAAGAAAAGGAATTGGAAATTGAGAGAGAAGGACCACACAAATTCCACACACTCCCTCTTTCACTTTTGCTGCATAAAAGGATCACTACTCAATCCCTCAACCTCCAGGGTAGCCTTTTAGCTCGCACACTCCGTCGCACCACCACCTGCTGTCCTTCATTCTTCTTAGGATCATGAGCCACTTTTGCACCTTTGTCAGACTCTTGAGAAATTGCCACCTGTCCATCGTTGGGACCACTATGCTTCAACATAACATTTTCCTACCACGAATGAATGAGACACCTAGATATTTGGCTATGTTGTTCATGGAACGGATGTCACACAATGTTGAAATACGTCTCCCTTTTGTTCTTAGAATCATTCTTAGAGAGTAAGATCTTTGACTTCTAATGGTTGATAACTTTGCTTGATGTTGGAAGCAATGTTTTAAAAACCGGACCAGACATCGAACTGGTCAAAAGAAAAGTTTAAGGTTTAAGGATTCAATCGGTATTACACCGCTATAAAATAATAAATAAGTAGTAAAAGTAAAATATTTTATTGAAATAAAAATATATCAATATCTATTATTATATAACAAACTAATAATATTATGGTTTAAAGTTTGATCAAACTTTTCATATAAAGGTGTTGTCTTTTGTCTGCATTCGAAAAGGTTCTAATGATATAAAAACCATTTCTAACATAAAAAAGATAGAATACATTTGGCGGCTACTAATGGTGACGAGGTAGAATCCATGTGACTGAGGCAACATATCCAGATTTTTCAATGATGCTTATGCAGTACGCAGCTGGTGAGCGAAAAGCTGAAAATAGCTAGCGATTTGAACTTTAATATAGATCACCTTCGTATTATTCCTTAGATCACATTCTTCTTATTCTATTATCTCATCTTCTTTCATCTCAACATACCATAAGTTTGCTAAACAATGTAACCGTAAGGCAAACTAAACGAGGTTATGGCATGTTGACCATACAAATGAGATTATGGTATGTGCAATTACATACAGTTTGACAATGACAATGAAAAAATTAGACCATCGAAATGTTGTTTAGGTACAACATGTAACTAATGAATGGAGGAGTGCAACACACCGATGGTTAATAGGAATCTCAATGCAAAATTTTTCTTTTCTTTTTTGGTTAGAGTTGTATGGATTTTAGCGAGGTACATAATTATGTTTATCACTCTGTTAGGTTGACAGATAAGATGTTTACATTGGCATCAAAAGCACAGTCTCATCTTCTAAATATAGGAAAGCAGTAACAGAATACGTAGCAATCATGATGCCCCATAAGAGTATTCCTACGATCCTAGCTTGTCAGCAATGCATCCTAAACTAATCAATGAGGTTATACAGGTTCATCTTCATCATACCTGTGCTAGCTCCAATAGGCATGACTCGAATTAACTATTTTAAGTTCGCCATGGCCGAGACTTGCTTCACAGAAGGCTGACCACTCTGGTTGGGGTTTTTGTATATGTGGACAGATGTAGACAGCACATAATTGTAATAATATTTCATAAACGGTTGTTAATGAACCATGAACAACGATATGTACTCTTCTGCTGTTTGGTTGTTGCACTTACATTTCCCACCCAATCAGTAGTGCAGGGATATTTGGCAAACATAAGAATAAGAATAAGAATAATAGAGATGGCCTGAGGAAGACTAATCTCTCTTACCCATTGCCCCAATGTATCTGTCTCACTACCTTGTACAACTTCTTCTTTGGAGCTAATTTGTTCCAGAACCTGTTACTAGAACTCTAAACCATTAGCTGCTTTTGACCATGAAAAGGTCGCTTTGATTTTAAAGGGATATAAGCATATATAATAACTAAAACATAAATCGCAAGTTCTGATTTTAGAGTGAATGATTAAACAGCACTTACTGCTATTGTACATGCGCCAAACCCTGATCTTAGCAAAGTAGTACGTAAATGAGAACACAAATCCTGCAAAAAATTGCAGAAAATTTGGTTAACTCAAGAATGAGAGAGAGGCAAAAAAACTCAGGAAAACTACACGAATCCCAGCAAAAAAACTACAGAAAAATTGGCAAACTCAAGGATAAGAGACATAGAGATAAAGAGAGCAGGAGAGAGGCAGAAAACTCACAAAAACCATACAAATTCCAGCAAAAAATTACTGAAAAATTATTAAAAACCACACAAATCCAAAAAAATTGCAAAAAATTGGTAAACTCAAGGACAAGAGAGATAGAGATAAAGAGCACAAGCGAGAGAGGCAGAAAACTAGGAGAGAGAGGTAGAAAGGAGAAAATTAGTCTGGTTCACAGTTTAGAGGTTTATTAACCGGTATTAACCAATCGATTTATTATTTAACTAGCTGGTTTTTGCTTTGAATAGTTTAAATTAAAAATTGAACTCGTCGATCTGGTCCGATTTTTATATCATTGATATATATATATATATCTTATAATTTAACTTTAATATTTTTTGTCGAATTATAGAATGAATGAAGATGCAATTGATGAGTGATCATGTTGTGAATGGTAAAGTTATGTGGTATTTACTTTGATTTGAACCAAATAATTAATGTGTCAATTTTCTCATAATAATTTTAGTTGACTTTAACCAACCTTGTTATTTGTTAGATATTTTTGGACTTGGACTGCACTTTTTGGCGAATCTTTGACAGTATGTCTAGACATATTCCAATGTATAATTTTTTCATATTGTTTTGATTACAAATTGTAAGGAATGTTTAGACTATTATTAATATTTTGGGCAAGGGCAAAGAACCACCTATTAATATTATATTTTTTTTTGGTACAATTGGATTAT
Organism: Erythroxylum platyclados; assembly: GCA_027563515.1. Classification (NCBI taxonomy): domain Eukaryota; kingdom Viridiplantae; phylum Streptophyta; class Magnoliopsida; order Malpighiales; family Erythroxylaceae; genus Erythroxylum; species Erythroxylum platyclados. The sequence continues at coordinate 6,258 of JAOQMM010160279.1, read as the reverse complement.
ACTTATGTAATTTTACTTATATAAAGAATGCTCAATATTTTGAATTAATATTATTTCTATACAAAATAATTTGATAATAATAACCAAATAAGTTATAGAAAAAATATGTTGACACATTATGTACAAAATGTTACAAGTTGCTTAATAATACCAATTGCACAAAAAGTTACAAAAGTGTTTGGCAACGTTTTACACACTCGTAGTTAAAAGACTTTACTTACAAAATTACAAAAAATAAAGTTAAAGGATTATATTTACAAAATTACAAAAATGTAGTAAAATATATATAATTATGATGACATAAAAATGTAACCAATATGTATTGGTAACCTTTTTCTTTATTGGTTATCATGTGGTGCTAATTTTTTTTTCCGTCAATATTGACTTTTTCTCGATATTTGGCTTTGCATTTATGATTATTTAGGTACGACAAAATTGATAGCTAATAAGTTTTGTTTACAATTATGGGAAACGTCACCTAAAATTTTCTATTACGAAGAATTGATGATGCTTCATGCAATGAAATGAAAGCATCACAAATAATTATGCATGACTCCTTTTTACAAATGGCTAAATTTTTACTCCTAGTTTATTGTATAATATCCTCAAAATCATGGGAATCAACCTCCATAGAAAACACAAAAAGGTCTTCATCTATGTTGTTCTAGCCTGTAAAGGTTTACTTGTAGCACTACAGCAAAAAGTGCTTTACACAATAGACGAAAGTGTTGCTATAAGTACAATTATTGTTGCCTTTGGTTTAAGGCAACATAATTCACATCGTTATAAGAAGTGGCGCTGCAATATGTCTAAGGCAACAGAATTTTTTGATTAGGCAACAAAATAAAAAATGTTGCTTTAAGTTTTGACTAAAACAACAAATTAGTTTAAAATTATAGCAACAATGTTAAATAGATATTGCAACACTTTTAAGTCTTTACAAGGCAACAAAGCGAATTTTTTTAGGCAACAATTTGTAATAATAAAAACAACAATTTATTCTTTCGTTACAAATATTATTTAGTGTAAAATCAAACTCTTGCCATTACGTAGGCAACATCCATATATATATTAAAAGAAATATATAAATATTAATGTACGTCTTAATTGTGTACGTACTATCAAATGTAAATGACAAAAAAAACTATATTTATATATAATATATAGTTCACAAGGACTTGTAAAATTTATTCTTTTAACATATCCAAAATGCAAACGCAAAAATCACTAGCTAAAATATCTATCTGCAATATCGTTCTTCATTTCGTATGAACTATAAATGAATTAATCTAAATACTAAACAAAACTAATATGTAAAGGCACTCCAAAATTCTTCACGAAGTACCTCCTTATCCACCATAATCATCACCATCCTAAAAAAAAAAAAAGTAAATTAGAATTATAAAACTACTATGCTCATAAATAGGTTGATATATCTAAAGAATGAAATATGACAAATAAAACCTTCATTGATTGAAATCACCATTCATTCTTGGAGATTACAATCACCAATTAAATTACCTTCATGTTCATGACAGAAGCAGGTGGAGACCTAATATCATCTGCAATAGCAACTTTAAAATCATCCAGGTTGATGTCAAAGAAAACTGACAAAATTACTAATATATTAGACATCCAGAAGAACAGGGTGCACAAAACGTAGAATAGAATTCCACTTAAGACCTTTCTCAACTTGACAGCATCCTTTATTCTCACTTTGTTGTCATGGTACTGTCAAAGTTAATGGAATACCATAATTAGTATACCAGAAACTTAGCTAACATAGAACATACTAAGAAACCAGAATTTATAGGCAGGTAGAATGCACTTTTAACACAGAACTATTCAGTCTGTCCAGTGAAAGGAGATTGAAGTCAAAAGGTACTATAGATCAAGATAATAAGTAGACACAAATATGAAAATATGAAGAGTTAACCTTAAAGTGAACACAGAAAAAGAAAGAAACTCAATTGTAGAACTATATAGGAATAATATAAGGTTTGTACCAAGTCTATGGTAATCAATATTTTTTAGCATGTAGTTTTTTGTGTTGCTGATTGTCAAGCAGAATTGCAAAAAATAGTAGATCATCTCTTTATCAAGCTCCTCAGCAACATCCTCAAACAAATCTTTTGGGGTTGAATCTGCGGTGTTTTATCCTAAATCCAAATATGCAGGTAAATCTTTCACCTACAAAAACGTCTAGTAAAAAATGAGGCCTTTAGTCCCTACCATGATTAGAAACAGGTTGATGTTGGAGGCACATTTTGTGTTGGGAAGATGAGATTTCTTATTTGACCACCTTTCAATTACACCAACAGATTTTGGCCTTCCACCATTATCTTCAAAAGTGCACCTTACAAACACTTAAGCTTTGTCATGCACCTACTAGATGCAATATCATATTTTCTATAATTGTTTCAAGCATCAAGTAACAAAATTAGAGATTGAACTTCGCATTTAAGACCATTTAATGAAAGAGACTGCTATTGCATTGCTCTTAATCCTACAACATAATTCAAGTTATGAAATCTACTAATTAAGCCATCAAATAAATAAACTTATGTATAAATCAAACCTTTCGTATGTACAAAGTACTTCCATCTTTCTTTGCAGCATATTCAGAAACATATAAAAGAAATCCAAACATCTGTATATGGGAAAACCAAAACTTATTAAGCAATTTTGGGTTACAACTGACAACTATAGACCTTTATATATAACAGTAATGGTAGGCACCCATCCTAGATTTTCCATTAAGACTGAATTTTCAGATTCAACCACAAAGATGAGCACAGGATAAATTTATTCATAGGCTAAATATGAGACATATCTTTCATTATCATCCACTTCTAAGAAATAAACAACAAAAATCGTATTCAACATCACAAACTCCCCAATCCCCAAGTTCTAAAGTGCAATGAAGAACACTAAACTCCTCTTAAAATTAGAGACGAAGGTTTTACATATGAAATCTAAAGATTAGGTTAAGTCCTACTGCATCTCTTCAAAGCGTTCATGCTAAAAGAGTATGACAAATTTACCATCTTGCAATATTAAGCTAGCAACTTTTCTAATATGTTGCCATATTCCATACATCACAACATATCTTAGAGAAAAGGGCTCAAATTTTATATTACCAAACGAGAAGATAAGATAAAACTTGGCCATGGTAGCTATTGTTTCTAGTCTATATTATGCCTTGCGGTACATTACCACCATTTGTGAGCCAAATATTTTTCTCTTCTTTCTTGCTTGCTTCATTTTTGTAAAAAGCATGTCATTACATGCTAATTGCATAGTAGAAATCAAGAAGGCAAAGATATCGATACTGTGACTCGGACTGCAAAAATAAAAAAAATTTAACATGGATAACACATTTACGTGCTATGAAAATATTATTTGTTTACCTTGGTCTTCTTCATTCGTGATTTGTTATCAGCACACCAAGCCAGAGCAACACCAACATCCCTGTTATGAAGGGCATCAATCACCCTTTTTGCTTCTTGGAATACATCAATATCAGCAAGATCCTAAAATATCCAACTTATCACATGACTTGCATCCCAGTGATTGACCAATTTAAAGCAGGTAATATGTACATACATAGAAGTATAAGTCCACAACTTCCAATTTGCACTCATCCACTTAAAGAAAGCAACAATTACTGGGAGAAAAAGGAAAGGAAATGGGCAATGACGTTACCAGAATATTGTTGTCTTGAGCTAGCTTAACTCCCGTCTTATAGTACGACATATGCAACATGTAATCCACAAGAATTCGCTTCAGGCGAGTGTGGCCCCACTCTAATAAATTCTCTGCGTCTGCCGATTCCAAATGTTCAAGACGAGTTTGACACCTTTGTGTGTGCAAGTTCTCCGTTTTACTTCCCTCTTCTATAACGTCGAAATCTAATTAGTGCCACATCAGGATCAAAACTTGAATCCAAACCTTTAAATACCAAATTTCCAACTTCAAATTAATACTCACAGCTGAGAGCCTCTTCTAGGCAAATTCATCCATAAATCTCATAAAACTTACAAAAAGAAACCAAAACCCTAACCTCTGTGAGGAAGATGGAATGGGGCTAGAAAACATGGGAATTTTTTAGAGGCCCCGATTTGAAGTCGGATGAATCAGAATCGTGGAGGTGTCAGCTTGCGAGGGCCTCCATGATTGTGGGATTGAAGAAAGTTTCCTCTCTGCAACCTCAGCATCGACTGCTTATTTCTCTTGCTCTGTTTACTGTAAAAACAAATTGAATATAAATAATCAAAACCAAAGGTCAGAGGCAATGCTACATCAATAATCGATTGAGAAGGAGATGACAGTGGACTATGAAATGAGGTAGGGATGCGACAACTGCGTGATTTCAATATAACAAAGCTTTATCAATTAATTTTATCGTTGAACCCATCCCACAAAGTCCCAATACGTAAATAGATGAGTGGGTTGTAGCAACAATGTTAGAATGTTGCATATATAAATTTTTTCTACAACTATTTTTAATTTTGTTGTCTTTTCTTATATTTAGCAACAAATTATTATTATTGTTATCTTTTAATATTATTAAAAACAACACTTTAAAAATTGTTACATTCTTTTAATTTTTAGCAATATATTTTAAAACTGTTGTAAACATATTGTTGCTTAAAGACCTTTTTGTGGTAGTGAGATAACTATAACTATAACAACGATTCTAAATGTTGCACATATAAAACCTTATTACAACATTTTTTTATTTTTGTTGCATTTTCTTATATATAGCAACAAATTAATATTGTCGTTGCCTTTTAATATTATTAAAGGCAACACTTTAAAAACTGTTGCCTTATATTAATTTATAGTAACACATTTTTAAATTGTTGCAAACTTATTGTTGGCTAAAGTACTTTTTGTTGTAGTGTAGGAGTGACTTTTAGGAGATTCTATGTTCTCCTCCATAATGTCATCTTCAGCGGCAGTTTTCTTTTGACGACTATACTCAAGGTTGTCCAGTTCTTCAAAAGAGGCGAGTGGCTAACTGGCAGACGAAAGAAAATAGACGGTTGTCATGGAAAGAGTTGCTGGTGTTCATTTAAGGAAAGTAGTGTTCATTTTAGTGCTCAATAACGTATTAAAATATTTAAGTTCTCAACCATGAGGAGAATCTTCTACCGAACCAACAATCCATCATTCAACAAGGTTCAAGCATAGTGTCCATGATACAATTTTAGAATAACTAAGTACTTCCTCTTATTCTTTGACAATTTTAAAGAAGAAACAACATTTATGAAGTATTGCAAATTATTCCTAAATGGATATTTGTTTCAACTATTTTTCTCTTTTGTGCTGAGTATACTGCCTTGCTGTGCTACTTTGTATTTAATGTATACCCAACGATAATTGGGCTCAACGAATATTAAAACTAACTTTGTATTTTGAAAATAACTTTTTTAAATTAAAAATATAGAATATTGTATTCTTTAATTAGATCCGGGCCTAGGCTAACCGGCCCCATCCTACTCGAGGCTTAATTCTTTTAAACAAAATGATATCATTTTGTTTAGAATAATTGGTCTCGAGTCAGTCTGGGCCTAAGTCTAGCCCATGGGTCGATCCATTAAAAACAATTAAATTTGAGCCCATGGGCTAGCCATTACCATCCCTATATTTATATATTCTCGATTTAATGAGGCTCTTTTTTTTTTTAATCTCATCAAGGGCCTATAAAACATTAGGAACAACCCTGGTTGGAGTCCATTACAATATTTTTAAAACCATTTAGGTCTATTCTCAACTTGGTTTATAGATTAGCTCACTGATGATTGATTTATTTAAAAATATTCAATCTCTATTTCTTTTTAATTTTATAATAGTTATAAAATACAAATAAACATCAATTAAAAGATTTATGTTTCATTTGTGTACAACATGTTAAAAAATCTAAGCTTATGCAAAACTAAATGGTAAAAATGAAGATAATGACATTTTATCAAATAATTAATTGACATGAATTATTTATATATAATACTTATATATAATAAATATTGAAAAGTTAAATTGTTTTCAAGTCATAGCTTACGTCATGAATAATTGTATAATTAATTTCAATTAGGTTCTTGTAAGGATATAAAATCCTTCACCATGTCTTTAATTACCTCTTACAGGAGTGAGCATTGGTGGGAGAGTTCATGCAACTAGAGAAGTAGTTAGAAGCTTCCTGTTATAGCTGCTTTTGATAAGAGATGATGTGATTATCATTTTGAATAGAAGTGA
>JAOQMM010160261.1:0-11105 GCA_027563515.1 Erythroxylum platyclados | reverse complement strand
TAATAATAATAATGATAACGATGATGATAATAATAATAATAAATAATAGTAACAGTAGTGCTAGTAGTAGTAGTAGTAGTAGTAGTAGTAGTAGTAAAATTAATAGGTAAGGATAAATTAATGTTACTTACTAATTAAATGATTAGTTTTATTTTAATCCTTTATGTATATTCCTTCCGATGCTAAAGTATTGACATTTACAAATAACGGTGAATGGTATGGATCATTCAAAGGTTTCCATTTATTGGCAGCATATTTACCTACAGTTTATGCAAGATAGGGGAAAGATAACATTATATGACTGCCCCATTCCAGTGAAGTGTTCAATAACTGATCTTGTCAAAAGCTAAGGGTTCAAACGATGGAGGTAGTACCTTGGTTTTACGTCACATGGAAATCAATATTAGTCCCCAAAGTTGCGCCCTTTGTAAACAGATGAACGAGAGCAGAAATCATCTTTTCTTTGAATGTCAAAATAACAAAGCAATAAGGAGCAGGTTGATGGTGATGTTGCAACTTTGAATTTTTGAGTGGCTGAAAACTTTAAATTTAATCATAAGGTGTACGAAACATGGGCAGCATAATGTTGTGATTAGTCAAACAACATTTCATAGTCTCACTTACTCTATATGGAAAGAATGAAATCGAAGAATTTATAAAAGTGTGGAAGTGCGTCATCAACAACTTGCAAAATAAATTATGAATTGGATACGAGCAGCCATTATTGTTAATGACGAATAAGGATTAGTTACTTATGAAGTAAAAAGGTAATGGTTGCTGTAGCGTTCTATAATGTTCCTTGATATAATTCATTTGTAGTTATATGGTGTAATAGGTTCCTCAATTTGGTGTCGCTAGTATGATTTTTTGTAAGGAGTTATGTAATAGCATTTTTTAAGGCAATATAATTTCAATTTTAATTTTCAAAAAAAATTAAAAATACATAGTTTTAATTGAAATTTAAAATAAAAATAAAAATGGAAAAAGAAGTGAACCGAAATATCATAAAGTTACCGTTTGAATGTTTTTGATTTTACCAATGGGATAGACATAGACTACCCAACAGCATGGGAAACAAAAACAAAATGTACATGCACCAATATGTGGCTTGTGTTCCCCTGTGTAAAACATGCCACCAAGAAGATCCTTGATGCCTACGTGGCATAAGTAGAACCTCTATCCCTACTCAGGAAATCCACATCCCAATCCGTCAACCAATGGGATGCTGATGGTGCTTAGATTTCCTAATCTACACCATCTTCCTATTTCCAGCATATATAACTCGCCCTCCCCCTTCCCTTAGACCTTACATTTACAAAGTTTGAAGTAAAACAAGAGTTATATCCAACACAATTAGCAATAGCATCACAAATCACATAGACATGGCAACCTCTGCAATTCAACAATCTGCTTTTGCAGGCCAGAACGCTTTGAAGCACTCCAATGAGCTTGTTCGCAAGGTTGGCTCCTTCGGAGGTGGCCGTGTCGCCATGCGAAGGACCGTGAAAAGTGCTCCACAAAGCATTTGGTAAGCATTCCGGTGACTAGTATTCACATTTCCTGTATAGATCTGACGTTCCAAAAGCTATGACGTTGCTCATATTATCATGTTACTATTTTATTCATTCTGTGGTAGATATTGTACTATATTAGGCGTAGGATAATACTTATTACTGAGGCGGACTGTGATCAGCACCTCTTTGTTGCAGATATCTTATAGAGTGTATTAGGCATTTTACTTTTGTGTGTCCACCAACAAACTCTTCCATCATTAGCTGATTATGGTAGAAAAGTAAACGCAGGAGATCAAAGTTGTTAAAAAGGCATAAACAGGAGATCAAAGTTGGCATGGTACAATAAAATAATATCGACACATTTTTAACTTACAGTTCCCCAGTGATAGCTTGAGATTAAATTAGCAATGACATGCAGGAGAATAATGAATTAGCTAAAAGGACACTTCTCCATCACACATACACAACTGTAAAATATTTACCCGACTGAAAAGTTACGGCTGAAATTTCTCATTCTCCGTCAGAAATTGGTAGAATGAAAACTTAGGAAATTATGAGGAAAAAAAAGAGAGGATGTTCTTGTAAATTATCGCCAATCGCAAGTATATAAGCAGTGATTTCAGATCTTGAGGTCAGAGATTTATTGTTACAGTTTTCAATGTTAATTTGAGGATGTATCTCTTATTTGTAATTCAGGTATGGCCCAGACCGACCAAAATACTTGGGCCCATTCTCTGAACAAACCCCATCATACCTGACTGGTGAATTCCCGGGTGACTATGGATGGGACACTGCTGGTTTGTCAGCAGATCCTGAGACATTCGCCAAGAATCGTGAGCTAGAGGTCATTCACAGCAGATGGGCAATGCTTGGAGCTCTTGGCTGTGTCTTCCCTGAAATCCTCGCAAGGAACGGTGTCAAGTTTGGTGAGTCGGTTTGGTTCAAGGCTGGTGCCCAAATCTTCTCAGAGGGTGGTCTTGACTACCTGGGTAACCCCAACTTGATCCATGCTCAGAGCATTCTCGCTATTTGGGCATGTCAGGTTGTACTCATGGGATTCGTCGAAGGGTACAGAGTTGGTGGAGGACCTCTTGGTGAAGGACTCGACCCCATTTATCCTGGTGGCGCTTTTGACCCTCTAGGTTTGGCTGATGATCCTGAAGCATTTGCCGAGTTGAAGGTGAAGGAAATCAAGAACGGTCGCTTGGCTATGTTCTCAATGTTTGGATTCTTTGTCCAGGCCATTGTCACCGGGAAGGGTCCTATTGAGAATCTTTTTGATCATGTTGCTGATCCAGTGGCCAACAATGCGTGGGCTTATGCCACCAATTTTGTCCCTGGAAAGTGAAGAAACTTAAATGTAATCCTTTTCTAGGTTGGAATTTAAAACACTAATGAGCTCTCCTTGTAATTCTGTTGAAACACTACTGTGGTGGACTGCATTCCTACTGTTTCGTCGAATTAAAGAAAAAATAGATCTAAGAATCATTTCAATTGTTTATCAACCACAATCACACTAAACAAACAACTTTATTATAATTACACCAATAAATTTTTAGAAATAACTTTTATAATTTAGAGTTATGACTTGTGATATGGTATAATTTTAATAAACTTAAAATCTTTGAACTAGGTATGGACTTAAATGTTCAAAGTTAGACATGACACAAAGGGTTGAAATAGTAATTTGAGTTTGACTTAACTGACCTAACAGAATCAAGTATGGAATTGCTTTTCATTTTTAACCCTTGATGATAAATTAGAAAGGTTAGAGAGATATGTTTTAGAAATAACTTTTACAATTTAAGAGTTGTGATATAGTATAATTTTGGTAAACTTAAATTCTTTGGACTTAGGTCTAGTTCAAAGTTTTTTTTTGAAAAAAAATTGAATGAATTCATAAAAGATTGAAAACTCAAAGTGTCTTACAAAGGATTCTTAATAAGAGAATGTACAAACAGATAAATTAATCGGGCTACAAAGCATTATAACATTTACAAAAACATAAACTAGATACCAACTACACCACCAGCTGTCAATGTAAGTTGGTTCTAGTGCAATGTTGTCACAAAAGGTAGCTATATGAATTATAATGGCAATAACTAGCTCAGTTATGAATTGTTCATAGCTTCTTTCTTTGTTATAGAAAATGTGCTTGTTCCTTTCATCCCATATGTGTAGAACCATGTAGGATAAGACTATGTAATAACACCATTTGTAATGTTTCTTAACATGTTGCAAGCTCACATGCCATGTTATGATATGTTTCCACTCCAATTAGGGGTGGCAATTGGGCCCAGACTTAGGTGTTTTCAATTGGGTCTACCCAGGCACAGATCGGCCTAAGGCCTAATTAAAAAAGACAACGTTTTAAACTTTTAATTAAAAAATTGACTGGACCGGCCCATTACCATTCTTAACTCCACTAGTGGATTACTAATTGCACATTTATGAAGTATTATTTTCCAAGCTCCAAATTTATATTTGCATTGGAAAACCATATGTGAAGAGCTCTCAAATTGACTTTTACAAAGGCTACACTAGTTTGTCAAGTAGTTAAACTTGTTTAATCTATCAATGGTGGGTAGCTTCTCCTTTATAGCTCTCCATAAAGTTGTAGTAGCTTTAGGAAGGTTGTTTTTGCACCATACTATTTTGTACCAAGAGACATTCCTAAGATTCTGCTAAAAAAGCTTCCTATATGACGTATTGTTAAATGTTTCATTAGCACTAGGACATCATCATTTCTTATCCTTGGCATTGTCTTTTAATTCCACATTGTTGAACTACATTTGCAAATTACCGTCATTTATTATAAAGAGGATCTCATTCTTAACCATCATTGCATTTAATAGGTTCTTATTGTCTGGAATGATGTTTCTCAATATATTCAGCTCAGCCTTATGTTTAAGAGGACCATCATATATCCAACTATCATGCCAAAAAAGTATGCTTATCCCATTCCTAACTACTTTCTCAATGTGGATTCCAATGAAGCTTCTCCATTTGAGTATCTCCTTTAAAATAGTAGATGCATTCCTTGAAGTGAGACTTATAATCATTAATCAATCTTTGTAATCTCTTGATCATCATGCAGTTATTCAATAGTTTTAAATGAATGATGTTCAAACCTCCATGCTTTTTAGAGCTATAGATTTCAGACCATTAATTTCAGCTTTATAACCTCCTTCATTTGAGCCAAACTAAAGAAATTTCCTAATAATTTCGTCAATGGCTTTATTCACATCACTTGGAATAGCAACATGTCTTGACCAATGAATATTGATTGAAGATAGCACAGTGGTAATCAGTTAAGCTCTCCCAACTAGAGATAAAGTGTTCATTCTCCAACCTATGATCTTTGCTTGTATTTTATCTACCAAAGGTTTAAAACTTCCATAACTCAATCTGGAGGTAGTTATTGGAACTCCAAGATAGGTAAAAGGCACAGACATTTCTCTGAAACTAGTGATATGTTCAACCATACTTCTCTAATCCTCAGCACTTCTAGAAATGTGAAAAATAGGGTTTGTTAATATTAACATAAAGACTAGTCAGCTTGGTGAATATGCTAATAGCCTTCATTACAATTGTGAGTGAAGTTTTGTCCATCCTAGCTAGGATAATCATCATCAACAAAGATGAGGTTGGTAATTCATAATTTCTTGCACTTAGAATGATATTTGAAATGGTGGTCCTCTCTACAATTCTACTCAAAAGCCTATTGAATACCTCCATTACAATGGCAAATAAGTATGGTGAGGTCTTCCTATCGAATGCCTTTGGAACTCTTGAAGAATCTTGTTGGTTCTCCAATGATTAAAATACTAAAAGATGGAGACGCAAAGCATAATGAAATCCATTCAATGAAATAATTTGGAAAATTCATACCCTTATGATGTTACATAAAAACACTAAAGTTAACATTATCATAGGCTTACTTTAGATCAATCTTCAGAATGTAGTTTTTACCTCCTCTCCTTTTGGAATAACCATTCATAAAATCTTGAGCAATGTCTTTATCGTTTAACAAGATCATCTTGAATCTATTGGCTAAGATTTTTGAAATAACCTTACAAATCGAGTTACAACAAACTATAGGTCTGAGTTTTTTTAACTTGTGTCATGCCTAACTTTGAACATCTATGGCACAAAAGGTTAAAAAAGTGATTTGAGTTTGTCTTATAGACTTCCTTTTAACAGACCTATAGATCCAAGTATTAGAGAGTTTTCCACATTTGACCTCCTATAATAAGTTGTTAAGATTAGAGAGATACAATATTTAGTGAAAGAGATTCTAAAAAAAATAAAATGTGACCTCATTTATGGAAATTGAGATTGATTTTATAATAACATATAATTTTATATAATGGAACCATTTGTCTACATCTTTATGACATTGATGGATATTTAGATCATTTTTCTATCCCTAAATTTCAACCATACATCTACTTTAGGGTTTAAGTCTTTTGTCTATAATGTAAACTTCAAGTTTAGCTTTTTAAGCATATAAATTGTTAATGGGATCATAGCATATTTTATATGAGGGTAAATTTTTACGAAGTGTTTGTCGATTTAATGGCCATAAATAACAAATTTTAGATCTTAAGTTGTTGGACCAATGTGGGTCATACTGTTAAACAATATTTGTTGTATATAGTATTTTGACAACTAGGGAGAGTTCTAATGCTAGGACTAGAAGTGAATCTAGTACTAAATTAGGGTTTGTAAAATGCACTGGAAGAACAAGCTAGCTGTCTTCCTTACTAGAAACTTCACTTGATAGTTATTCTGGTAAACTGCTTGGACTTGTTGTTTCTCCATTGCTTCTTTCACATGTACTATTTTGCTTTTATCCCAATCTCTGACTCTTTCTCCAATTTCAGTTTTATCTGCATTCTTCACTTCTTCTTCTTTCTTTTTCCTCTTGCTCACTCTCCTATGCATCAACAATCTCCTCAAATCCCTCCCTTCAAGTTGCTTTTATCCTCCGGTTTCTTCTTTTAACCAAAAATCCATAATTATGTTTTCATCTTTAGAAAGTTTTTGGTCTTTGGTGCTCTCCTCTTCTTCATTTTCGGAGCATCTTTCACCTTCTCCAAATCCTTTAGCTTTAGTTTCAGCACCTATATCCACTTCACTTCCTCGAAATGGCCCTATTTCCTTTAGGAATTCAGTCCTTCCTGTCAAACATATCTAGGTACAGGTTACAGGGAATCACAATCTTGATTCCAAGCTTACTTTTTGTCCCCCCAATCCAACTTGGACCGCCATATTATTTCCCCTCTAACTTTCATTCTTTATGTAGTAGTTGACAAATGGAAGTCTATCTTGGTTAGATTCTTCCTGGATAAAAGAATTCCATTTCCTATCATGAAAATTTGGGTTGCTTTCAACTAGAGACAATTTGGTCTATTAGACACTATTTTGAACAATGAAGATATCTTCTTTTTTAGATTTAACTCCCTTGATTCAGTTATTGAAGTCATCAAAGCTGGACCATGGCATATGAATAATAAACCTTTTTTATTCAACCTTGTAGACTTGAAGTTAAATTCGAAGATCTTAAACACACCAACATTCCTCTTTGGATCTTTATTCATGACATACCTCTTAAGTATTGGACAACTAAATGTCTTAACTACCTCGCTAGTTCCATAGGAGGACCTTTATGTCTTGACCAAGCAATTGATGAGACTAAAAGGATCAATTATGCAAGAATCTACATACCTGTGGAGACACTTGCTAAATTATCTGATTAAGTTTCTATAATGAAGTTTAATGATAATATGGAGCTTATGGAGGATAATGTTAAAATAACATATGCATGGAAATCTCCCAGCCTAAAACCTAAAAGGGTTTGGAAGCCAATAGGAAGAACTTTTATTATTGGAAGCTATTAGGAACTTCTTATACAAGTTGTGCAATTAGTTCAATAAACAGATTCTGATGTATTGAATGATAATGCTAATTTTGCAGAAGATATTCCCCACTCAAGGAAATTTGAGGTGGATTCAGTTATTTTTTAGAGTCCTTCTCCTTTTAAAGTTGATCTAGCTCTAAAATTATCTAAACTACACCAAGATGCTACCAACTCTAGTATCTCAACAATTTTTGTAGATCTTTTGAATAATTCAACTTTGGAATATATTTCTATAGAGTAGGATGTGATCCCTGATGCACCATTAGTTACTCCTAATAAAGTTGCTTTCTCTAAGGAAGTAGAAAAAGCATGTTGACAATCAGATACTGATATAAATTTGATTGAGGAGGCTAATATTGGTATACTTACTACACCTTAGGATAAAAATATGCTAAAAGAAGTTGACAACTGTTTACAAACTACCTCATATATTGCTAATGGGCCTTTTTAAGTTGTAAAAAGCACAACAAAATCTCAAAGGAGCAAGGGCTCTAGCTCCAAGGGAAAAAAGAATCAAATGTCTATTTTAGTGTGGAATGTTAGAGGTTTAAATTGCCCTAAAAATTAGCTTGCTTTGAGGGATTTTTCTTTTAAAGAAAAGCCTCTTTTACTTGGTCTTTTAAAAACAAAATTAAAGGTTAAGAATATTAAAAATCTAGAAACTTTGGGGAAGCACTAGAGTGTAGTCTCTAATCATTCTCACTATATTATAGGCATAATTGTCATTTGTTTCAATTCAAATATAATGGAGGTGGATATTTTGTGGGTTTCATGTCAAGTGATACACTTAAAGATATCCTTTAAAGTGGAGAAAGTTGTTATCTTGCTTTCAGTAGTTTATGCCAGCATCTTTGCATTAGAGCAACCTCAGGAATATGGGAATCAATTGTAGTTGCCTTGGGTAGTCTATGGTGATTTTAACTCCACCTTGAATAGAGTTGAAGCTCAAGGTAAGTGATGTTATAGAAACTTTACATATGACCTTATAAATTATGTTGAACATCTGAGGGTAACTGATTTAAAGGTAGAATGACACTTTTATAGTTAGAGCAATAAGCAAGGTTAAGAATGGTTTATAATAAAAAAAACTTGATAGGGCACCTGTCAACTCCATTTAAATATTGATGCACTCACGAAATAGGAATCTACATAGAGTAGAATTCTTAAAGGCTTGGGTCATTATCCTAACAAATCAATAATAATGGAATTAAATTTGTCAAGATGAGATGGGATAGGTTTTCCTTCAAACAACCTGAATGTAAAAAGACGTTCTTTGAGACAAATTTTGTTGGTTAGACTCTTCGTCATGTAAAAGGACTCAAATTTCAACGAAAGTCCTCCAGTGGTAGTCTCATAGACTACTTCACGAAGCACTTCACCCGTCAAGCATAATTGAATAGTGGACAAGGCTTTTTCGTCCAACTCTTCCCAATCCTCATATGAAATATTGATAGGTTTCTTTGTCTTCCCAGACAAAGCTTTCTTCAATCCACGTTCTCTGAGAACGACATGCATTTGGACCTTCCAAATAGTAAAATTAATTTTTCCGTTGAACTTGTTGATGTCGAATTTGGTTGAAGGAGACATGGCGCAAGACTTGATTGACCCAACAAATCTCCACCTTGACACAAGACTGAAAGTAGGAACTCTTTTTGCCGTAACTCCCAAAGGGCGCTCAATTATCAAGAATACCGGCTAAGTCTAGGCAATACTTGAACTTAGCAATAAGTAGTGGCTTAGTCAACATGTCAATAGGGTTCTCAGTGGTGTAAACCTTCTGAACAATAACTTTACCTACTTCAATAGTATCCCAAATGAAGTGGAGTCAAACATCAATATGCTTAGTCTTAAAGTGATACTTACTATTTTCGTGAGGTGCACGACACTTTGATTATCATAGAAGACAACAAGGACATCTTGTTGTAGACCAAGCTCTTTCACCAAATCTCGGAGCCAAATAGCTTCTTTCACTCCTTCAATAGTAGCAATATACTCTGCTTTAGTGGTCGATAATGCCGCAGTGGACTGTAGAGAAGAATATCAATCGATAGTTGAACCACAAAGAGTAAAAACATAGGATGAAAGTAACCTTCTCCGATCATATTCACCACTATAGTCGGCATCATTATAGCCAACTACACCATCGGGATCAGAACGACTTTTGTCCAAGACTAAACCGAGCTCACTAAAACCCTTAAAGTAGCGAAGGATCCACTTCACACCTTCCCAATGCTCCTTACCAGGATGATGCATGTACCTAGATACGACACTTATAGCATAGGCCAAATCTGGTTGTGTGCATACTATAGCATACATTAAGCTACCAATAACACTGGAATATCGAACGCGAGACATACTTTCCTTAGCTTCATTTGTAGATGGGCATTGTTCAGCAGATAATTTAAAATGTGCAGCCGATGGAGTAGTAATGGGCTTACAGTGAGCTAAATTGAACTTGTCAAGCATCTTCTGAATATATTTCTTTTGAGAGAGCATAAGTTTACCTGCTTGACAATCTCGAATAATCTCCATCCCAAGAATCTTTTTAGCAGCACCCAAGTCTTTCATATCAAATTCATTGCTAAGCTGGGCCTTCAACCTATCAACAAGAGCCTTACCAAGCGCTGTAATCAACACGTCATCAACATAAAACAAAAGATAGATGAAGGAACCATCAGGGAACTTTTGAAAATACACACAATTATCATAGCTACTTCTAGAGTAGCCTTGCCCAATCATAAAAGAGTCAAACCTCTTATACCACTATCTTGGAGATTACTTGAGACCATATAAAGATCTCTTCAAATGACAAACATGATCCTTCTTTCCTTAAACCACAAAACCCTCAAGTTGATGGATGTAGATTTCTTCTTCAAAATTACCATATAGGAATGCACTTTTCACATCCATTTGCTTAAGCTCCAAGCCATGAAGAGCAACAAGAGATAATAGTATGCGAATAGAGGTATGACAAATAGCGGGAGAGAATACCTCATTGAAATTAACTCCTTCATGTTGATCAAAATCACGTATAACAAATCGAGCTTATATCTCTTTCTTTCAACACCAGGGATGCTTTCTTTGAGCTTGTAAATCCATTTGCAACTAATGGCATGCTTACCCTTAGGAAGCTTCACTAATTCCCAAGTTTTGTTCTTATGAAGACTTTCAATTTCTTCCTGCATAACACTAATCCAATTCCCAGCATCTGCACTAGCAATAGCCTCAGAATAATTCTTTGGCTCAGAATAAGTGTCAACTTCTTATGCAGCAACTAAAGCATAAGCAAAGAGATCACAATCATAGTCCTGCAATGTTGGTCTAAATTGTTAGCTTAAATTTATAGCCTTCAAATACCGCAAGTGCATGGGTTGTTATTTGTAGTAAGTGAAGGGTCGATCCCATGAGGAGAGTGAACTAATTTAATCTTATGCTATCTAAGGCTCAAAAAAATTAATAAAATGAAAATAAAAATTGAACAAGAAATTAAACATGAGAATTTAATTTCAAGAAATTAATTCAGCAATTTAACACAAAAAAATTAAAATTGAGCAACACAAAATTCACAATGGAAATTAATCAAGAGAAATTAAAGGAAGAAAGAGAGTAAAAATGGCATGTACTCAACACTCTTGGTCGCCACCACAGTTTTCTGAAAATGCACGCAG
>JAOQMM010160251.1:0-11105 GCA_027563515.1 Erythroxylum platyclados | reverse complement strand
CTGAAAGTTTGGGGCAGATTGCCAAGTTCAAGCGTCGTTATGGGCAGGAGCCCGCTGAAGATATAGAAATTTTCGGTCAAGTCCAGAACCGTCTCTGGTATATCCGTGATCTCTGTTATAACTTCAATAATACATTTAAACACTTAAATTACTCTAGTTTATCATAAATAAAGCATACTCCATAAAATGCACGTACTTCATATTACACAATACAATAATCGAACTAGGATATTACACTTATTCAAGCAATTAGTCCTTAAACCCGGTCATACCATTTCAAATACTCACCTTGCCCTTATGGTAGGTATAATGAAGAGTATAAGTAATGAAGGTTAAGGCTCATATTTTCAGTTTAAAGAAAGAAAGGATTCATGTTAAGCTCAAAGGGAGCTCACTAAGGGTAAAATTATGGTTGCTTTTGAAGCAGAAAGGGGTAAATGCTAATTGCCTTCATCATTTCAATATTTACATAAGATTATGTGATCTTAACTAGTATTTGTAAGCAATTTCTAGAGTTCCTTAATAATGAAAGAACACTCACAACAAAGAACACTTAATTTTGGTGTTTAATATTTCAAAGATGCTCAAAATCTTACTAAAGAAAGTGTCATTCATCTATCCCAACAAGTTAATGTCCTTTTAATCAAAATCCAAGTCAATCAACCTAATCATGCAAGTATAATTAATCACTCATATTATGAATTTCTAATCTCGATCAAGT
The DNA here is from genome assembly GCA_027563515.1 of Erythroxylum platyclados. NCBI lineage: Eukaryota > Viridiplantae > Streptophyta > Magnoliopsida > Malpighiales > Erythroxylaceae > Erythroxylum > Erythroxylum platyclados. The sequence continues at coordinate 10,384 of JAOQMM010160251.1, read as the reverse complement.
TTACTTCATGATAATACATCTCTAACTATTAAATGGGAAAAACACACAACACACAATTTTTGTTAATTAAACTACTACTCCCCTCCATACTTAAATATCATGTTGTCCCTGATGTGATAAGAAAATAGAAGAGGGACCTAAATCGTAAAACAAATATCAAACATGTCAAAAATTAAAACTAAGAGAAATTAAAACTAACCAGCAATAAAAAGAAAAAGGATAGAAATACAATACTAAGGAAGGTGTGGTGGTTGTCCAAAGCGAGCATTCATATTGGCCATGACGTTCCTAATCTCCACCACGTTAGCCTCAATTTTGTGTACCTTCTCATTTTCTTGCCTTTCAAATGCTCAAGAATGGGTTACATGATCTGTGAATTGAGCCTGGAAGGTGCTGAATTGAGGCAAGACAAAATTGATACATGAAAATTTAGGTTGATTGGGCCAATGAGAGGGTGGCATGTGGCACTATTGATTAAGTGACAAATGGCATGAATTATTGAGTGAAAAATGGTGGAACAATTAGGTGACAAATGGCCTAGTGTTTGGGTGACAAATGGACAAGTTATTATGTTACAATTGGAAGCATAAGAAGGAGACATGTAGCATAGCTCTTTAATTGACACTTGGCATAATATGTGGTTAAACCTCCAACACACTCTTCACCCACGTTTTTCTCCTCTTGCAAGACCACTTCTTCTTTTGTTTCTTACTACTTGATGCTCTCTTTTACCTACTCCATCGACACCTACATCCTTCCATATAATCTTAAGTTTTTGCCATAAAATTTTTGCAGCCTTCATCTTTAATTGAAGCTCTTTCGTCCCATATTGTTCTTAGCTTATATTTGCAACTTTGGAAGGCTAAGATAGCTTTTTACTTGAGGTGGAATTAGGGCTAAACATGTAAGTAAATTCTAATCTTTATGGCATGACATAAGAGACATTTATGATGACTGAATTGAGATGAGATGCATATAGAGTTAATGATAAGTTGTGCTGGAAATTTGATGAAAGAAAAGGCCTTATTTCTTGATATGTGAAATCGTGGGTTAGAGGCTATGAAATTGATGGCTTAGGTTGAGGTTTGAAGTGTAAATGATGATTCATGTTAAAAAAATAGTTGCTATTGTAGTGTTCTTGAATTTTGAAAGTTAGAACCCTTGGTTGAAATTCGGGATTCAATTGAACCTTCCTTTTTCGATCAATTTTACATATACTTAAAGTGTGAATTTAAAGAAAATCAAAGAATGAAAGTTGTAGATATAGTCTTAGCTTGATCTCGGTGAAAGTGACATGCTAAAATAGTGGCTCGAGCCTAAGTTATGCCTATTTTACTAATATTGCTAGCGACAAACCCCTGTGCAGGAACCTTGTATTATTTCCTAATTTTTGAGGGCTTTAGAGCTCGAATAAAACATGAAAAATGATTATTGATGTCTCATTAATGCCTCTGTGAAACAATTTGGCTAGAATATGTCTTGATAATGATATATTGTTGTTTGAGCATTGGTTGCCAGTCTGTTTCTTACTAGAAAACAGAACAGAATTTGGATGGGGATTGTATTCTAAATGGAGATGCTATTTGTATAATTTTTAGATACATTAAGACTAATGGAAGTCTAGTTTTAGGGGGCAAAAAAATCTTGGTATTTGGATTTTTGTAGATAGAGTTATGATTAAAAGAAGACAACTTGTTTATAAAGGAAAATCAATTGGGCATGCATTGAACATAACGCATATACATGTGTATAATTAAGTATTTATTTAATTAAGCAAGTTAGTAATTTGTACACATATGTGTGTTGCATGATATAGAAGCACTAGTTGATCATCAGCATCTAGACATTGTCAGGTCGTTAAGGCAATAGCTTATCTGGAGCTTATTGTGAGTAGACCTAGATGTGTAAACTCACTTATATATGTGCTCATGATTGAATTGTTATCGATAAGATTGTGTTAATTCTGGACATTGATAGTCCGAGGAGTTATTATTTGGGATTGTATTAGAAATTCTTACTGATTGTATGTGAATATGGGAACTATGTGTACTCAACTAAGTGTTGAATGCCAGACTCAAATCTGAAGAATGTGATAAATGACTATGCATATGGAATGAAATTGATTGATGACATATTTTGTGAAACGATGCATTCCATTACATGAATATGCATGATCAGATAAAGGAGTTGTGATCGGAGTGGCCAACGTGAAAAGGAGCTTAAAGCTCAGAAATGTGCACAAAAGAGCGACAGGCTCACTTATCAATGAGCCCGGTATCCATAATGGGCTGGGCACGAGATAGTATGTAAAATGTGAAATGAGGCCGGTGTCCACAAAAGGATACAGTACAATCAAATGGACACTCAGTCACAACAAAATAAAATGAAAGTGGAGTCTCATGTGCATTTGCATCCATACCTTTACATGTATGTGTTCATAAGATTGAATGTGAACAATCGTTAAATTGTGTTGATTGAGATGAATGATTGGTTTATCCTGAAATGATTACATGAAATGTTTGTAGTCATGATGCAATTGGATGATATGATATACTTGTGAATTTAATTATGAAACTTGTGATATTTGTGTTTTGAACTGGGTGAGCACATCGATGATGGTTCACTCATTGAGTTTCCAAAACTTATCAAAATTGCAACATTGATTTTCAGGTTCAAAGGAGAGTTAGCTGGTCTAGTTGAAGTAGCTTCTGCATTTGGACATGGGTTAGTGTTAGGATCAGTTGTACCTGCAAATGTCTTAGTTATGTTGTATCAAGAATTGTGTCTCAGCTGTTGTATATTGTACATGTGAATTCTAGAAATAGAATGACATTAGAGATTGTATATGTTTGTAAAAGAAATGGGACAAAATGGTTGAGATTGAATGTGATTGTGAATGAAATGATTCAAAGTGAAGATTTGAAATGCTTTGGCTTGAAATGATTAAAATATGTAATGAGTTGATATGTGATGCCTAAAAAAAATTTACAAATGCGATCATCTTAACATGCCATTTTCATAGAGTATATTTTTGAATATCCTTCGGTATGTCGGGCATATGCCCTATAGGAGTGGTATGTTACGCTGGGAATGCCACCCTCTTATCTAGATAGATACCAACAAAAGTGGAGTTCCCTTTTCTGGCACTTGATCTAAGAACTTCAAAAGGAGGACAGACAATTTTATTATTTGAAGAATCTTTAGGAGGGCAAAAGTTAAGTTTTAGTTCAACCTGGACTCACATACAACTTGAACCTAGGACTTTTTAATAGGGAGAGCATTGGAGTTTTTAGCTGGAGTAGGAGGAGGAACTTAAGAGGAGAGAAGAATGTTAATAGGAGGAAAAGAAGAGTGAGGTGCTTGAGAAGTTGAAATTAGTAGTGGGAAATATTAGCAGCCATGGAGGGAAGGTAATGTCTGATGGGCAAAGCTGAAATATGAGGAAATAAAGAGACCAAAAGGGGTTAATAAAAAGAGGGGATGACAAGAAGAAGAGAACTTAAGCAAAGAGAGTGAAGTATAGATGACTAAATGTTATAATGCATTTTGCGTTAGGTTTCGGATAGTTTTTGTTCAATTTTTAATCTTTTCTAATATGTTTGTTTAAGATTGTTATTAGGTGTTTGTGTTTAGGCTGAGCATTAAGGACTTGAGGAGAAGACTTTAAAAAGGTCAAAGAATATTTACAGGATCTCTTAAGATTTTAAGGAAGCCCAGATGTGTAGTTGTTCGAAGTCGTTTGCACTATAAATTGTTTGTTCAAAGTAAAACTTATTTCGACAGAATTGGCATCCTAACCACTGGAGCTTTACATGGACATATCTGAGGCTTATAAGATCCAAATAAGGTGATTCAAAAGCTTAAATTCAATCTAACATTCTCTATTCTTTTGGGTTTGCATATTTTTCTTGTTTGAATTTCTTCTTGATATAATGGAATTTATTGGTTTGAATTCAATTAATATGAGTATTATTTTCACTTTGATGATCAGTTAAATTATTCTTACCCAGGGTTTACATCTAGATTTAATTAAATGTCTTTATTTGATAATTCCCATTAATATATATCTTACATGGATTGATTGTGTTGTGTTGAATGCTTGGTTAATAGATTGGCCACCTATTAATCTTAGGATATTGAGTGAAGAATTGAAAGATGAAATATTGGAACTAAACAATCAATTACCCTAAGAATGAATTAGAAATATAAGTTCTAAGTATTGCTTAATTCGTAACTTCGAATGGTTAGTAATTGTTATTTTATGAATATGAAAACTATTAAGTTGATAGTTGCGAATTTGATTGAAGGGAGAATAAAGCTACAAATTATATTAATGGGAATTTTAAGAATTTAAGTGTGAAATTGGATCGAAGTGGAAACCCTAGGTTATCTTTGAAAGTTTTATATAAATTCAATGCAACTCATTCTTTTTGTTTAATTTCATAATTTCACAACCTTTATACCTTCTTAAATTTGATTATTTAATTTCTTGTTTTTAATGAAGTTATTACAGTTATCAACTTACTTATGAGACAACCTTGGGGCATCCACTATATACTATGGTAACCTTTTATACTTACGGGTGATGCATTTAGGTAGTGTTAAGTTGAACGCAACAAGTTTTTGGTGCCGTTGATAGGGAAGGCTATTACTAATAAGAAATTGATTGTTTTTGTTTAATTTTTTTGGTTGTTTCTTCTTGAGTTGCTTTTAGGTGTTTTATGCAAAGGCACAGGTCCCTAGGAAAGAAACTTGTTCCTTATATAGATAACATTCACAGACTACCAAGAGTAGAGGAAAGAAGTCGAGACGGAGTAGAAGAGGACCTGATTTTTGTGCCCCCTAAAACTAGACTTCCATTAGTCTTAATTTATCTAAAAATTACACAAAAAGCATCTCCCTTTAGAATACAATCCCCATCCAAATTATGTTATGCTTTCTAGTAAGAAACAAACTGGCAACCAACGCTAAAACAATAGTAAATCATTATCAAGACATCTTCTAGCCAAACTATTTCATAGGGGCATTAATGAGACATCAATAATCATTTTTCATGTCTTACACTTTGACTAATTCATGGTCTAAAGCCCTTAAAATTAGGAAATAATACAAGGTTCCTGCACAGGGGTCTGTCACGGGCAGGGTTAGGAAAACAGGCATAACTTAGGCTCTAGTTACTATTTTAGCATCCCACTTTCACCTAAATCAAGCTAAGACCTATTAAAAAACTTTCATTATTTGAGTTGCTTTGAATTCACACTCTAAGGATATGTACAATTTATCGAAAGAGGAGGATGCAATTGAAATCCGAATTTCAACCTAGGGTTCTAACTTTTCTAGATTCAAGAACACTTCAATAGCAACTATTTCTAACATAAATACCCCATCATTTACACTTCAAACCTCACCCTAATTCATCCATTTCACAGCCTAACATTCCCTGGTTTTACGCATCCAAATGAGGCATGTTCATTCAAAATTTTTCTAGCACAACTCATCATCAACCTTACATGCATCTCATCTCTATTCAATCACCATGAATGTCTATTATGAAATGCAATAAAGATCAGAAATCACTTACTTGTTAAACCCTAATTTCACCTCAAGCAACAAGCTTCCTTAGCCTCCCAAAGTTGCAAACAAGAGCCAAGAACAAGATGAAAGTAGAAGGGTTCTCAAATATAAGATGAGAGTTGTAAAATTTTACCAAAAACTCAAAGTTATGGAGGTTGGGTGAAGGTGTCGATGGTGTGGGAGAGAAGAGAGGAACAAGTTGCAAGAAAGCAAAAGGAAAGATGGTCTTGCAAGAGTGAAAAAGTCGTGGGTGTGGGTGTGTGATTAAAAGTAAGACACATGCCATGCCATGTGTCAACCAATGAGCCATGTTACATGTCTTCCTCTTACGCTCCCAATTGTCACACAAAAATTAGTCCATTTTTCACCAAACTCTAGGCAATTTTGTCACCTCATTGTTCCACCATTTGTCACTCATAATTCATGTCATTTGTCACTTAAACACCAATGCCACGTGTCATTCTCTCATTAGCTTATTCAACCTAAATTTTCATGTATCGATTTTATCTTGCCATGTAACATTTTTCCTAAACTAAATGCACATATCACTTCATTAATTCCTTAGTTATAACAAGAAACTCCAAATTTTCTAATTGTAATTAATCAAATCAAAATGCAAGATATAAACATTTCATAATTCACTTCATAATCATTTAAAGCCTTACATACCTAGAATATATCAATGAGTGCATATATCATCTTTTCAATGTTTCTAAATCATAGCTCATGTATGTATGTGAATATGATGCATGTAAATGAAATGATTTTCGTGCAATTCTCATATAATATGTCTCATGTGACTTCCTATAGCAATTTAATCTCCTAAGAGTGGTAACGGGTTATTACAATTCTCCCCCGTTTAAGAAATTCTTACCTGATTGGATAAATAGGTGGGGGTATTGTTTCCTCATATTCTCCTTGGTCTCCTATATGGCTTCTTCATTCGAATGATTTCTCCAAAGGACTTTGACCAATGGGATCACTCGATTCCTCAGTTGCTTAGTCTGGTAGCCAATTATCTTTACCGGTTCCTCAACATAGCTCAAGTTAGTAGCAACCTCAACTTCTTGAGCCGATCCTATGGGTGTGGGATCTGATCAATATCTCCTAGGCATGATAACATAGAATACATTGTGAATCTGAGCCATCTCAAATAGTAATTCTAACCTATATGCCAATGGTTCAACTCTCTCAGTAATCTTATATGGACCAATGTACCTAGGGCTTAGCTTACCCTTTTTACCAAATCTTAGCACTCCTCGCTACAGTGACACTCTCAGAAACACTTTACCTCCCACTTGGTACTCCATATCTCTATGATGTTGATCCACATAACTCTTTTGTCTATCATGTGCCTCTTTAATTCTACTGGGGATTAATTTCACCTTATCCACCGTATCTTGAATCAACTCTGGGCCTTCAACAATCCTTAGGCCTTCTTCATCCCAATACAAAGGTGAACAACACTTTCTGCCATATAATGCTTCATATGGAGCCATACCAATGATTGTTATAGGTAAATTCAATCAGAGCTATATATTGATCCTATGCTCATTGAAACTCCAAAACATAAGCTCTAAGCATATCTTAAACAGTCTTAGTAGTCCTCTCACTCTGTCCGTCTGTCAAGGATGAAGTGTTGTACTGAAATTCAACTTTGTGCCCAATATTGCATGTAACTACCTCAGAATTTAGAAGTGAATCTGGGATCCCAGTCTGATACAATAGATGTTGGCACTCAATGCAACCTTACTACTTCATTTACATATCTCCTGGCAAGCTAGTCTAAGTTATTCTTCTCCCTCACGGGTACAAAATATGCCGACTTTTTCAATCTATCAACAATGATCTATATGGCATCATGTTGCCTCAGAGTCTTAGGTAAACCCATAATGAAATCCATGGTAATCCTTTCCCATTTCCACTCTGAGATAGGCAATGATTGCAACTTCCCAACTGGAGCCTGATGCTCAGCTTTAACCTGCTGGCAAGTCAAACATTTGGCAACATATTTCGCCACTTACTTCTTCATGCCGGGCCACCACAGCTGCTGTTTCAATGTATTATACATCTTGGTAGTACCCGGATGCATAACATAAGCTGCCATATGTCCTTCTTCTAGAATATCGTTTCTCAAATCATCTCCATTAGGTACACATAATCTCTACTTCAGCCACAGTGTATCATCTCTCAATTCAACCTCAAAGTTTAGATTCAGTCTCAACTTCTCAATAAGCTTCACAACTTTTGGATCCCTACTCTGAGCCTTTCTAATCCTCTTATGTAACACTGGCCTAAGCTTCAATGTAGCTATCAATGCCTCATTCTACTTCATAATTAATTCAACATTAAGTGCTCTCAGTTGGGTTTGATGTCGTAACCTCGATATCTAAATCTATGCCACCCTGCTATTGGATTTCCTACTTAAAGCATTAGCTACTATGTTAGCTTTACCAGGGTGATACTCAATCATGCAATCATAATCCTTAAGCAGTTCAATCCATCTCCTTTTTCTCATGTTCAGCTATTTCTGGCTTAACAAATATTTCAAGCTTCCATGATTAGTAAAGACCTTAAATGTCTCTCCATATAGATAATGTCTCCAAATTTTCAAGGCAAACACCACTGCAACCAACTCTAAATCATGAACCGGATAATTGAACCCATGGGACCTCAACTGTCTCGATGCATATGCAATCACTCTGCCTTACTGCATCAAAACACATCCTGACCCCCAGTGTGAAGTATCACTATATACTACATAACCTCCAGATCTAAATGTAATAGCTAACACTGGTGCTATAGTTAATCGGTGTTTTAACTCCTCAAAACTCCTTTGGCATTCATTAGTCCATTTGAAAGGTACATTCTTCCTCAGAAGTTTTGTCAGAGGGGCTATGATCAAGGAAAACCCCTCGACAAACCTTCGGTAATATCCTGCTAATCCGAAGAAACTCCGAATCTTATATGCATTCCTCGGTGCCTGCCACTTTATCACTGCCTCAATTTTCTTTGGATCTACTTGTATGCCATGTCCAGATATGTGACCCAAGAATATACTTGATCAAGCCAAAATTCACACTTACTGAACTTGGCATACAACTACTTCTCTCTCATCCTCTATAATACTAACTTCCAATGCTCAACATGTTCTTCTTTATTCCTCGAATACACCAAAATATCATCTATGAACACAATCACTAAATGATCGAGGTAAGGTTGCTGTCGAATCATTTGTCACGGAGTCACTAAGAACTCAAAATGTTCATATCTAGTCCTAAAGGCACTCTTTGGTACATCAGCTTCGGTTATCTTCAACTGATAGTACCCTAACCTCAAATCCAGTTTGGTGAAAACTTGAGCTCCCTATAACTAATCAAGCAGATCATCAATCCTTGATAAAGGATACTTGTTCTTCATTGTCATCCGATTCAACTGCCTATAATTAATGCATAGTCTCAAAGTCGCATCCTTCTTTTTCACAAACAACACTGGAGCTCCCCAAGGTGACACACTGGGTCTGATGAAGCCTTTATCCAATAGCTCCTACAACTGGGTCTTAACTTCCTTATGTTCCACAGGTGCCATCCTATACGGAGGAATCAATATGGGAGCATTGCCTGGAACAAGGTCAATAGAAAACTCCATCTCCTTATCTGGGGGTAAATTTGATAATTCACTGGGAAACACGTCCGAAAAATCTCTTACAATAGGAATATCCCGAACTGTCTGCTCAATCTGGGTATCAGTTACATAGGCTAGGTATGCTTCACATCCACCTCGATTCAGTCTAAGGGCACTCATCGAGGAGATCATTCTGGCTGGGATTGCTTGACTAACACCTCAAAATACTGGTCTCAGCTGATTAAGAGATTCAATAGCCACTTTTTTGTATAGTAGTTCATCACTGCCCTATGAACAGTAAGTCAATTCATACCTAATATGAGGTCTATATCATTCAATTGCAATACTATTAGGTCGGCTTCTAATTCTGCTTTATTAACCCGAATAATGCACCTTTTACAAACCTCCCCAATCATCATAGTACTTACTACTGGAGTACTCACTTCTAAGCCATAATTCAACATCTCTCTATCACAATGTAGTTTAGATGTCAGATGTGGTGAAATAAATGAATATATGGATCCTTTCTTGCTTCTCTTCTTAACCTCCGTAGTGTTCTCTCGATTTCTGAATCAAGTTGCTCAATTTCTGTACTACGAGATCTGGTCACTTCCATACACCAACACTCACAAACTTTTAGAAGTTAACAAATAATCAAAAAGAAAACAAATAAAAAAAATAATCACAAAACATCAACTAAAATAAATTACAAAAATTAAACTACCACACTCCCCGGCAACGGCACCAAAATTTGACAACGCGTGTCGAATGCACTGCAAAATTTACCTGACTCTGCACACTAAAATTTGTAGTTATGGTAAGTCAGGATCGAATCCACAGGGAATATTCGGTTAATTTTCGTAACAAAATTAATTGATGTAAGGAAAATATAAAAAGGGGGGTTTTGGATTTATAGAAATTAAAAATAAAATAAAAGTAAACTATCGAAAACAAATTAAAACTAGCAATTGAAACAATTAAAGTGTCAAATAAACGAAAGGTTCGGTTCTAGGTTCAATCTTGGCCTAAGCACAATCAAGCATATTTCATCATTCTAATGTCTTTACAACTCTTTTCGGATTATTGATCTGAGACTAATGGAATGCTCCACTAATCCCGGTTTTCCCTTAGGTTGTGTTTAATTAAGATACGATCATTAATTAAACCTAACTACCGAATAACCTAG
>JAOQMM010160230.1:0-11106 GCA_027563515.1 Erythroxylum platyclados | reverse complement strand
AAAATTTGAAAGCAAGTACTGAAAACTATCTAAGAAAGTTAATGCTAGGTGCATGTTTAGATGCAAATGCCCTTTTTGTGTGGAAAAGCGTGAGTGTATAGTCTAGAGCTTTGGTTGAATTGTGTGTTTGTGAAAATACTAAAACTCTTTTTATGTGGTGAACATTAAGAAATGTATATCCATCGTTTCTTAAAGTAAATTGAAATGATGCTAATAGTCTGTGTAACTTGCTTCAGAAAATTGTTTCTGACGAATTTTCCTGAAACCCAGGTAATGTGGAAGGCAGTAGAGCGTGTGTTTGGTCCAGGCTTCAACCGTGAGAAGTGTGAGGTGAAGTTGGTTGGAACTCCATTGACACATCAAAGGTTTCTTCTAAGGAATAGAGGAACTTATGGACCAGCCATAGAGGTAGGAAAGAATTCCTTTCCTGGACATTCAACTCCCATATCACAACTTTATTGCTGCAGAGACTCTATTTTCCCTAGCATTGGAGTTCCTGCAGTTGCTGCCAGTGGGGCAATCGTTGCTAATTCTCTTGTTTCAGTGTCTCAACACTCACAGCTTCTTGATGCCATTGGAATTTAACGTAAATATAGGCGAGTTCTCCTTCCTATCAACATTGTGCATAGTATTCTTTGAGGAATTAATTTCTATTCTAAACATAATGATGCACACTATTGTATACCAAGTTTATTCAGACACGTGAAATGTATTTGAACAAACTAACTAAAATTATTCACTGGACTTTTATCTTAATTGGAAGTTGTTTTTACTTTATACATTTCATCTTCATATTACTTACTATGGTTAATGTGTGAATTATGGTTACTAGTTCATCTATGTATGCTATTTTAACAACAAAATTCTTAACCAACTCTAATTACATTCTTCTTCTCCATTTTGACACCTCTGATGTCATCTTTTCCATATCAGTCATCTCATTCTGGATAACTATCCTTGATGAGGGATATCACTGAGTTGGTGTGGGTATAAAAAAGGGATGAGATAGCTAGTTGTTTGGATGAGATACATAGTTTATCTTTCAAGTACTTCAAAAGTCCATCTACAATCGATTTTGGTTTATGCTAAAGTTATTCGTGGCATTCATTAAGTTACAAGTATTTCTTATCTTATCTTATATATATATATATATGTGTGTGTGTGTGTGTGTGTGTGTGTGTGTATATATATATATATGTATTTAATTAACTAACTCATAAGATAAAGTTTATAAATCAAACTCTATGTAAATGAAACTATGATAAGATTATAATAATAATATTTACATTACATTTAAGTACCATTCTTAAATTATTTTTAGTTTGGTGGTTTGAAGACTGGATATTAACAAAGTTGAAATATTTTTACACATTATGTTTTTTTTTATGAAAGGGACTAAAATATGAAAATAATTAAATAAAAATATGAGTATTTATTACAAAATAAATTCATTAAATTCACTCAATTTAAAATTTTCAATGTACAACATTGTTATATCTTTATAGAAAATTAAAATTGTGAAAATTGTATAAGTAATCATTTAATTTTAAATCTCTAAAGAATTGATACATTTTGATACTACTTATCTTTATCATCAGTAGCTCAAGTGATAATAAGAAAAGTTGGATTAATATAAAATTATTATCCTAAAATAAATAGGGAAATATTCTTCTTCTTTTAATAATAATAATAATCATCATCACCATTATTATTATTATAAGAAATTATTTGCCAAAGAGAAATGAAATTTTAAAAAATAGTTTTCAAAGGTAAAGTTAAGAATTAATTACTATTGTTAAATAACTAATATAATTAGATTGAAATATAATAAATTCTAAATCCATATTTTACCTTTAATGAAAGTATTGAATTATATGAAATTATCATACATGAAAATATCTACGATATGTTATTAGATATAAATCTTGATCTATAGATATAAATTATTTAATTGAAAAATTATAATCAAATTAAAGATTTTTAATTTATCTAATAAAATTAATTTACGACTATAATTTACATTTACTAATAAGACATTTAAGAACCTAAGAGTCAAATATAAAATGGGAGGGACAGATAATTTAATTGTAAAGTTTGAAAGATAATTTAATTGTAAATTTTGAGACGTCAAATATGATATATTTTACTAATAGAAAATAACGTTAAATTTTAGATTTTATTGGAATCTAATTAGTATGTATTTAAAATTTAAGTAAAATCATAATTGATGTTTAATTAAAATTAACATTGTAATTCAATTAAATTATTGGTCCTTGAATGACATATAAAAAGGAATGAATGCTGTGTGTATACTTTTTGTCCTATTTGTAAACTAATGAATGAATTACCTGTTCTAATGAATGGTTATAGCAAATTCATATAAGACATTTACAAAGGCATACACAACAATAATAAAAGAGAATAAAGGCAAAAGAAACAAAACTAATTTATAGTAGTTCATCCTAATAACTTTTGGCTTATGTCCACTTCTTAAGCTTAAAAATTCACTATCTTCTCTCTTTAATAAATGAAGAAGAACCTTTTGTATAATATCTTATTTATCACGGATGAAAGAGGAACACTTACGTTGGTGTTGCTTTGACATGGGTAAAAAAGAACCCTTTTACAACTATTGTTCAAGGTCAAGAGAAATTCTCACAATTTGTATCCTAGCATATTACACCTATATTTTTTTTATTATCTTATACATAAGTTAGGCTATTCGATCCAAACACTTAGACTAGTGGAACCTCTATAGGAAACAACTTTTATAAAGACTTTTAAGTCACCAATTTTTAACACTTCAAAATTTTTAGAAGTATCATAACATGTCATTTTGATAAAAACTTCATTAAAAATGATTTCAAAATTTTTCTGAAGTTATTTAAAGATCAAGAGGCTTTATTTAAAGTTTAAAATATTTTTATCTTAATTATGAAATGATTTATGCATTGTACACTACATGTAAATTATTGTACAATGATTGATCTATGGAACATTAAAACAACCAAGTTAAGATTACAAGAAATATTAAAACAATTTAACGAAGGAAATTTTTGGAGATAAAGGATTCGATAATAATATAGATGAAGGGATAAAGAAATAGAAGGAGGTCACAAAAAATCAAGTTATGTCTACTAAGGGAGAAACAATGGAAAATGAAATAAAATTGGAATGGATTCAACAAAGTATTGGTGAGGATTCTGAAGTGGCTTACAAAATTCGAGAAGAGAAGGATGGGAAAAGTTATGAGTTTAGAATAGATACTAGGAGGAAATTATGAAGAATAGCTCTAATGGACCTAAAAATGTCTCTTAATGTTCATATTTACTTGGAATGTAAGGGGCATTAATTGCCTAAAGAAACAACACTCCCTTCGGGAGCTTATTCTAGATACAAAATCAACGTTTTTTGGTATTTTAAAATAAAAAATAAGGCAAGAAAATATTTTGATCCTTAAATCTTTAGGGAAGCAATGGGAGTTTTGTGTAATCACCATTCCCATCATTATGGAAGAATTGTAATTGGATGTGATCTAACGCTAATTAAGGTGGATATGGAGCAAGCAATTGATTCATTTATTCATTTAGCAATGTGGTTTTAGCAATAGAATGTAAAAGTCTTAGTTTCTTTTTTCTATGGTTTGAAAATTTGCATTATAAAGGAAGTTGTTACGGAATAACCTTTTTAACATATAGGCTTCAATTAAGGATCATTAGCTAATTATAAGGACTTTAATAGTATTCTCTATAGCTTAGTGGGTAAAGTTAATGGTAGCTTAAGGAACCCTACAAAGGACTTTAAAAAATGTGTAGAAAAATTGGAAGTTACAGATCTAAAGTGTCAAGTATATAAAGGGGGTTTTGGTTGGATTCGATTGAGAAAATAAAGTAAAATTAAACTACTGAAATTAAATTAAATCAAATGGTGGAAAAATAATAAGATTTATGAATGAGGTTGGAATCCGGCTCTTGGTTCAATCTCATCTTACACACAAATAAGCATACTTAATTGTCTTGATGTTCTCATTTCCCTTATATCTTGTTTAATCAAAATAAACTCTTTAATTAAACCTAACTATCAAACAACCTAAAATAAGCTCTCTAGATTTAATATGACAGTCGTATTATGAACTAGGAAAACAGATTAATCAAGGTAATAATTATACAAGTTCGGGTCATTTAACCTATGTTATGTTATCCTTAATGATTCATCACCATTAGTTTACCACAAATTAATTAAAAATAAAACTATTACGTATTGTATTCTATATTCTGGTAATGAATTCATAAATAAATAATCTATTGAGAATGAGAATATTAGTCATTCATACATCAATACCCAAAACATTAAGCTAATAATAACATGAACAATTTCTAAAGAGAGAGAATCAACAATACAAGATGTAGATATGCCCAAATGTGTTCTTTGGCTTTAATTTCCCTATGAACCGGAATGAAGAAGGCTAACCCTCTATGGATCCCAAAGAAGTAAGAATTCTGCCCCCTTTCATGTTCCATAAAAGATTCATCCTCTGTTTGGCCGCTCATATGTCTATTTATAGCAAAAATTAGGTTTCTGGAAAGATAAACGGTTGGATAAACGACCATCATAAAAACATCCATTTCGAATTTATACATGGCTGTGTATCTTGCAAGTCATGCTGAAATCTTCATTTTCTTGTATTTTCTTGTCCTATCTTAACCCTAATTCATCTCCTTTTTCTTCTATAAAGGCAAATGAGTTTGAACATCAAGAGGATGACTTAAAGAATGTGTTTTTAGTCTATTTTAGTTCTTATGCTTCCAACTTGTACCTAAAACCAAACATGAACCAAACTGAGTATCTTAAGTATTTAATACATTAATCACTAAGTGTCATGTAGCAAATGTATAATAAATTAAACACACATCAATTACTTTAAATGAGATAAATGTGATTACACTGATGAAATTACCAAGTGAATATAATAATTTATGTAATTAGAAAAGGAAAAATATCTCATAATGAATTTTTTATGTGACTTGGTACTATTTTCAACACTTTCATAAAGTAATAAATAAGAAAAGGTAAATAAAATAATTTCTATGTGTTCTCATCCTGTATTATTTAAAAAATTATTGAGGTTAAACTATCTAATTTGTTACAAATTCTTACTAGATTAAAAGGTCAAATAATAATTACAAGTTGATATTTTGGAGTTATTTAGATTTTTTGTAAGATCCAAACTTGTCATGATATAATTAGATTCTTTTATAAAACTTTTGATTCCTAATATTTTTTAGTTAATTATGTCAAACGTTTCCTTATCAATTTCAATTTTGTATTAAAAACACTTTTCATTTCAACCAAATATGTTTAATTTATTTTATTGGTCTTGTTTTTAATCTAAATCTTTTATTTAATTTTACCCATTTAAATAGATCTTTAAGTTCCTTATTTGGCATATCTTGGTTGTTAGGCGTATTAAATCAATAGAAGTTGTGGATAAAATTTTTCTTTTAAAAATTAAAAGAATATATTCACATTAGCAAAAACTATTACAACATTATAGTAAGGTTCATGTTAGACAACTAATCCAAATAAATTTCAATTTCCAAGCAGGTGGGGGACCATCAATTCTCTGAACAAAAGGTAACAGGATCGTCTAACTATAAATGCCATTTGTGTTTGATGTCCTGGGTGAGTTGATCCTCTTAGCAAGTATCACTGCTTGTAGCCAATTGAGAATTCTGTCTACTAATTGATATTTGTTTGCAGTTTTTCTCCGATATAGGAGCTTGTTCCTTTCCTTCCATAGCGAATAAATTGTTATCGCAAAACCAGGCTTGAGCAACACCACATTTGGTTGTCTAGGCCTGGATAGAAGCAATTTAATGTAGATTTCCATTCATATGTATAGTTCTCCAAGTTCATCATATGTTGAATTCTTCCCCAGACTGCTTTGGAGTAATGACAACTGAAGAACAAATGGTTATGGGTTTCCTCAAGCTCCACGCACAGCATACACGTTGTGTATAACGATTCTTTATCTTTAATCTGTCTTTAATTGCCAACCACATAATAACAGAAGCTTTGTGATTTTTTCTGGGCTGTAAAATGAGTTTATACTAGTCCCCTTTTTGACATAACTGATTAAGCAAATTTTTATGATAACAAAATATTATAAGACTAATATTTTGTTTGAGTGTTGATAGGTAACATTAGGTAACGACATTGCAAATTAAAGCTTTTTAAACTTCAAAGTTGATGCTTAAAGTTATAGTTAAGTGGACAATTGATGATGATATTTCAAGCAATGAGTTATATATTTAGAGAAGCTTGATTGATGATCCAAGTTTTAAAAAATTTACTTGAAATTGTTTAATTATTTTTTGATTGTTTTGGAGCAATTTAAAAGATTATCAAATCATAAAAGAGTTAGGTTAAAATAAGCCTTATATGGGGTTGCTTAGTGATTGATAAAACCATATGGTTAAACGAAAAATGTTTACTAAATGGCATGGTTAACTAAATAGTGAATTTTATTTTCTTTGGATTTTTGCATTATATGGTCAACCTAAACAAACAATCAACTAACAAACGTGATAATGACTTATTAAATAATCATATTTTGCCAAAAAGTAAAGAGAGAGGTTCTACCAATAGCTAGTTGGTTAAAAAGTATATAAAAAGGACTTCTTAAAGTAAAAGAAAAGAAGAGGAATAAGAGAGACAAGTGTACAAAATACATAGAAGGACTAACTCAATGGTGATACATATTTAGCCCTAAACAACTACCTCCCTGAGATCCAATCTCATTTCTTTATAAATAAAAGATGAAAACATAAAAAAGAATAATTGCCGCACAACTAATGTTAAGTGAAATAGTTGTATTTTTCTCGAGAGGTAAACTTTGTATTAAGAAAGAGTCTGAGAGTTCTACAAATAACTATTCATGACATATGGGTTTTGACTTGAAGGCGTAGCATTTGGTGTAAACGCCTTAAGTGTGAGTTATACCTCATTACCAAGAAGGTTAAAGTTGCGTAAATAGTTCCTCTTCACTTAGAAAAAAATAAATTGTGAAAGCAATTGTCTTTCATCAATAATGAAGGAAATTACAAAATGAGCCTTCTACTACCAAGTTGGACTTGTTCCTTAGAAATTCTTTAAGGATACAAACAAATTTTGTATATAAAATACACAAAAATTGAAAATACAAGATCTAAAAGAAAGTGCAAGAAGTTTTAGAACTTGATCCTTTGATTAATGGTCATATTGTTAATGATGAGGGTCTTTGGAACTCGATCTCGTACTTCTTAAACTTAGTTTAATTGTGAAGGCTTTAAGAGCCTTGGGAGAGACTTGGGTTTTCTTTTCACTTCTCTTTTTAGAATCTTCTTTTCTTCTCCTTATTCTTCTTTTAATAAATTCGTTTATATAATTTTCAAGGGTGACTTTTGTAACTTTAAAATTTAGCTAATTTACCTTATACTAAATTAGTATTTTAAGGCTCCTAAAATTTAGTTCTTAAAATAATTATCATCATGACATTTAATTTTCACTAAACAAGTCCTTCAACTTTAAAATTTTCACCAACTCAGTTTATAATTTGGACTGTATTATATATATGCCTAATATAGTGCATGAAAATATTTATTAAAATAAAATCAGGAGTAAGATTGGAACTTTGCACACGAGGATCTCTAGTTATCCAAAAAATATGATATTAAAAAGATAATGTTAGAAGTTGATGTAGCCCCAAGTAGTGTCTCCACTCATACAATTTCCCTACAAACTCAACCTTTAAAGTTGGTGAGATTTTAAAAACTTTCTAGAACCAAACCGGGAAATTGATTATCCATTAGAGACCCTTCCCAAATCCCTCGTGTTAAGGTATTTCCCATAAAGGCAAAGTAAACCCACGAAATTTATTAAGCTAATACAATAGAATAGACAGCAATCTGGGATTGACAAATTTTTTATCGAATAGACAGCAGTTTGGGATTGACAAATTTTTTATCGAACTCTAAGAAAAGAAAGAAGGTAAGACTTGACTTAGTGAATTTCATGGGTTTACTTTGCCTTTGTGGGAGTTCGTTGTGAAATCTTTGTAACAGTTAGTATAAGAGTCATGTTGCGGATTCAATGGCGGTGGCAATCTTACAAAGGAGATACATTACTGAAACGTTCACCTTTTCCACATTCGGCACCTTAGCAACTGCAAAATACTGCTCCATATCCCACAAGAAGTTCTTAAGTTCATTGGCATTCTAAATGCCCTTGAAAATTTTTGGCTCATGCACCTTTAGCATAGTGCTTTCAACATGTCCAACATTTATAGTTGCAATCGCACGTCTAAGGACAATCATCTCGAAATTAGCATACTCTCGTGCTTTGATCAATTTAGCTACTTGATCTCGCAATGCTTGGATTTGTCCCTCCAAGGCTTCAAAACGTGATGCATAAGATGAGATTCAAAAAATGGGGATTTCACCTATAAAGAGATTACCTTTAAGATCAAAATCACTTAATGAGTTGTATTACACAATCTCCATTTGAACCATACACTGAAAAAATTATTAGACATTTTCAATGTCTGCATCCTCATTGAACTCATGATCTCTAGAGGAATAATGTTGAAAAACAACTTCCTTGAAACGTAACAACCTTGTCAACTAACTAGGAAACCTACCCCATATCTGATTATGTTGAACATCCAATTTGTAAGACATTAAAACAAATATCTTACTTTGGCCCTTTCTGAACAAATTGAAACCCATCTATTAATTCCTTATGAACATTAAATAAAATGACCATTTCGTAAGTTCTACCCAGCTTTGGAAGTGCTCTAATTGCTATCAGAATCACATTTCTTAAGGCAAAGGGTGTGATTTCCCGCTAATATTTTGCATAAACTCTAAGATAGCCCATGTCATTATTTCGATACCAATTTTCAACCACCCTTGACATTTATAAGATGACACAACTTAACTCCATTAGGTTCGCATTCGATCTTTGTTATAATATTGTTAACTCATGACATGGAATATGTCAATTGTGTAATTCTAGCCACGTGAACAGTAATGTGGGTGTTCCAAAATTTATAATTTAAAGTTAAAAAATGTTATT
This sequence comes from Erythroxylum platyclados, assembly GCA_027563515.1. Lineage (NCBI taxonomy): Eukaryota > Viridiplantae > Streptophyta > Magnoliopsida > Malpighiales > Erythroxylaceae > Erythroxylum > Erythroxylum platyclados. The sequence goes on along the minus strand of JAOQMM010160230.1, from coordinate 1,992 downwards.
TGACCCCTAATGTTTTGCAGAAGGTCTAAGATAGCCCATATTATTATCTTTGGTACTATTTTACGTCCTAACTTTTAAAAATGACGCAATTTGTGTCATTAAACCATTACGTTTCCATGATATCTTTGTCACGGTACTGACAGAAATGTCGATATGTCTTTTTATGAAATTAACTATTTTTTTTGTAAATGTTTATTTACTTTAAATTGTTAAAACAAAAATATACAATTTTATTTTTGTATGTGCAACTTTTTGTTAACTTCATTATCAACTTCTCCTATAATATTTTTCTTGAAAATTATAAGAAACTAAATCAATATCATTTAATTTTTATTAATATGTAAATAAAAATATAAAAGTACAATAATTATCCAATAATAAATATTATGCAAAATAATCTAAATTTAATAGAGCCATAATTATTTGTACTTTCTTGGGTGTAGAGATGCAAATAGTATGTATAGATATAAGGACGGAAATGTAAAACTACCAAAAAATTTACATGTATAATTATTAGTTACAATGTATAATTTTTCCCAACGTATGAAATTTAATAACTTTGTATTGTAAAATTAAAAGTTATACCTATAAAAACTGTACTAGAGAATAATTTATTATAATTTCTCAAATAAGTGAAGAAATTATTTGAAGTAAATTGCACTCCTTATAAGTGAATGTCAACTTTTTCTGTTTTTATACTATATTTTAATTATTATATAATAAAAATTTAATATTCTAGAATTTTATAATTAAATTAAATTAACTTTTTTTACAAAACATATATAGATAATAATTATAATAACCTTATAATAAGTACATGTTTTCTAATAAATATGACAATTTTTATAAATATATTAAAATATTTTATAATATACTTTTAATTTTTATAACATATATTAATTTATAATATGTAATATGCTTTGTTAAACTTTTATTGTATATATAAAAATGTAATATATATTTTTATTTTTCCATATCCTAGCGAGTTACAATTCACACTCCAATGCTCAAACAAAGAGCAATGAGCTATCATCGGTGGAAAGTCTCCTCCAATGCGTTGTTATACAGCTCGAGGTACTATAGACTCTTAAGAGTTGCTATAGGTGATACGACATTAGTCCCTTAAAGTAGAAGCTATTAGCTACGCAAGCTTGGCAACTGATTACACCATCAAAGTCTCTTGCTAAAGAAAAAACATACTAAGACTCAAAGGTATCCAGGTTACCACTAACTATAATAAAAGAGCAGAGAGCTTTGCCGATCCTTGCAAGGAAATTGTTTTAAAAGAAATTCAGTTTAGTTTTTAGATTTCAGTGGTATAGGTGTTGCAAGATAGATTAATCTTCTGGTAATCATTTGTTCCTTTGGAGAGTTGATTAAGTCTTGTAGTAATTTCGGATTAGATGGAAGAAAGCCGAGAAACGTCTCCGTTTCTGTTCACGTAGCCCTAATTTTTACAATGACTATGCTTTGGTACAACGAATGTGTTTTCTATAATTTCACCGTCGTTCCGGTGGAGTACTGATTGGGGTGTTGTCATTTTATTGTTAGTGCTTGTTGTAAAAGACTAAGCAGAGTAATGACTTCTACGATAACTATTCTTTAATCCTAATTTATCAATACAATTTTTTTAATTTTCAAAATTTTTTTGGTAGTAATTCGTTATTATGATTAGTTGTCCCTTGAAAGAAGAAATTGATTTTTATTATCAAAATGAATAAAATTATAGTTTTTTTTGTGTGTAGAATTATAATTAAAAATTGTTAATAAATTTATTTATATCCATTGACATTCATAAAATCAGTATAATCGTTTATAAAAGACGAACAGGCCTATTATCCAACTTAATCTATTTAGGTAATGGTAGCAAGGCCTTTTGTAGTTTTGCCTATATTTACTTGTACGAGATATGACCGTTGGAAAGAGAGGGAAAGAAAGGAAAGGCAACGGTGGAATGTGCGACTCGACGCGTTTTCTTGTTTCTGCTTCCAC
>JAOQMM010160221.1:0-11107 GCA_027563515.1 Erythroxylum platyclados | reverse complement strand
GATTCAGACTAATAATAACTCTAATTCTGTATTTAAATTCTCCTTTGGGTGATATTTAAATACATAGCTGTAGCCTGAGATAAAGTTTCTACAATAAAGGAAGTTTATTAAGGATGTCAACAGGCCTGTTGGGCTTGGGCCGCTTCTGGCTCGGCCCAACCCGACCTCGGGTTGGGTGGCCTGTGGCAGTGGCCAGATGGGCCACGGGTTGGCAAGGCCGGCCTGGCCCATCCTTACTTTTGTTTTTTTTAAATTACAAAATGATGTTGTTTTCGTAATTTTGATCGGGCCACAGGCCAAGCATGATCGAACAATTTTGCCCGTGGCCCGGTCAAATCAAGCCAAAATCTGGCAGGGCCGGGCAGGCCGATCCAAAATTGACATCCCTAAAGTTTATAAGAAGAGGAAGTAGAAACAAAAACATATAAAAATCTGTTGCCAAAAATTAGAAAAACATCTTTTTTACGTTTTTGTAAAGTTGTTGTGGTTTTTTTATTTTTAAAAACAAGAAGTGAAAACAATATTCAACCAAACATGTTTTAAGGACTTGTTTCTTTTTTTATGAAAATCACAACAAAAAACAGGAAAAAAAATAGAAACAAATAGGCCCTTAACATCAATTGACTGAGTATGATAATATTCTATATCAATTAAATGATAGCAATAAGCTTAGTGGAAAAGACTAAACCCTAAATTAAATAATCAAGATAATTGCAATTATTCAACTTAGTTTTCTTGTTTATCATAAGTCAAATATGCGAATTCATAAATAACATATTTGCTACTTATACCAATCCTTCATGACAATTACAGATCACTAAACTCATAGATAGTTATAGAATAATCATTATTAAATTAATTTGTCAAATTAATCAATATTAATCATTCATGAAATATAAGAATTCAAAACAAGAAATACTTTAATTAAAATATGAATAAAAGTTTAGAACAAAGCCTCACAGGCCACAACTAGAGTTTTGAATCCCTTGAATCGGAATAATTGAATTTATTCACACATGGCTCTAGTTTCAATACCAAAAATAGAAGAAAGATGAAATATTGAGATAAAAGTAAGAAGAAAGCGATTGATTATTTTGGAGGGGTAGAGAACGTCCCTGTTTAAACTTGCCCACACATGTTTAAACTTAAATCGATCCAAAACTCATTTGATTCAAATAGCATCTTTTTCAATCATCTTTATTTTTTTCTTCTTCTTTTTTTTAAACAAGAACATCAAAGAGGAGATCTTTTTTTTTTTGCTTCTCCTCCATTCTATAAAAAATAAAAATCAAAATAATTCAAATTGAGTCAATTAATTTACTTTTCATGGAAATAGTCTAAATCCTATGCAAATAAGCTTTAAACAATTCCTTCAATTTAGGAGTTCAAAATCATTAAAGATATCAACAACAAAAGGGTAAAAGTGGTTATTAACAAGGTTATTATGCAAGAAAAGAAAGGGTAAGGCTTAAATTGGTTTTCTAAGGATACAAAGCAAGATAGGCTTGTTTTGGTCAAAAATGGTTAACCTAAGTGCCCTTTATACACAAATTGATAAAAAATGTGGTCTCCACATATATTTAAAAGCCAGTTTGATCATAAACAAGCTATATATGATAACACAAAACAAAACAAAACAAAAAATATAACACAAAACAAAATAAAAAAATATGTATGAGCACAAATGTGATGAATCCTCTTAGGCTCAAAGCTTATGTAAGTGTCAAAATGCATCAAGTCATGTACACTTTCATTCAGCAAAACCAATGAGAAACTTAAAATAATTTAATGAGAACACTATTCATGTTTGTATCTCTCATGCATTTTTTTAAACCGAAAATGTACCTTAACTTAAGCATTATTTATAAACAACCATAAAAAATTATAATACCATCATAAGGAATAATCAACATATGAATTATACTATCATGAGTCCAAGCAAAAATCACAAAGTTCATCATAATATAAATGCTCTCTCCCCCACACTTGAATCATACATTGTACCTAATGTATGCACAAGATACTCATATCTCACAAAAATAATGAACAAAACTAAAGCATAGAGTAGAAGACTCCCCTGAGTTGTAAGCATCTGCAAGGAAATGTAATATGGTGTGGGTGGACATAGAGGTATCATATGACACATAACTAAATTGCCTCTTTTGTTTCTCAATCTATCTTATCCTTTGGCAATTCAAACATGCTTCTGATGGGTACATATGGTAAGTTCTGTGATAGATTGATCTTGTTCAGTTAGATTCACCGTAGACTTTCCTTTCATTATTACCCTATTAATACTTTGGAACATCCCATAATGAAGACAAGTATAAACAGAAGAGTAATCCGAAAAATAATGAAAACAACCTAATAATAGTTAAAATTAAATTGAAGGTAAAGCAACTAAAAGTAATTAATAAAAATGAAGTAAAAATAAATTAAACATTAAAATAATACTAATAGGTGGGTAGTGTTGTGCGGCGTTAGTGTGGCTAGGTTTGTGTCATACATCTAGAGTTGTAGCTGTTTGGTAGGGTTGCTTAGGACGTTTGCAACTACTGAAAGAAAAAACTTGGGCTGGATGCTGAAAAAGAAACAAAAGAATTAGGGTTTGCTGAAAAAGAAACAAAAGAATTAGGGTTTGTTTTTTTTATTTTTAATTAATAATAAGAATTATTTTTATTTTTATTATTTTAAAAATAAATAAATAAATAAAAATTACAAGTTTCTTTAAAACCAACAAATTACTAACATGTATATGGCATGATCACGCCTTATGAATATTAGTATTTTGGAATTTTAGGAGTTCCGTCTAGAAAGATAAATCACATAAAGGATGATCTCGTCTTATGAGATTTAGTATTATGGATTTTTAGGGGTTTCGTTCCAGAAAGCTAAATCTAATAAGGTGTGATCTCGCCTTATGAGTTTTAGTATTATGGAATTTTGAGACCCATTTCCCCCTTAAGCCAATAAACTAATTTCTCAAAAGCAAACAAATGAAACTATATATAACTAAAAAAATAAATAAAAACTATCATATTTTGGGTTGCCTCCTAAAAAGGACAATTATTTAACATCGTTATGCTTACAGGACTTTTTATCCTTCTCAAACTTCTATGTAATTATAGTTGTCCTTCTCAAACTTCTATGTAATTATAGTTTTGTACTTCTTAAGTAGTGCTACTAGCCCTTCCTCTTGTCCTATAGTCAACCTTTTTTGAGATGATTGTAGGTAATGACTCTCCTTCACCTAAATAGACATATTTTAGTTAATTAGGTAAGGCTTTCTATTTTATCTTTGGAGCCTGCAAAACATAAGGTAACATTTTCTTGTGAGTTATAGTAATTTCAACAGTTAAAGTTTTTTTGAATCTATTAACTTTGTTTCCAAAAATTCTACAACTTCACAAGTTTCAACTTGCTCGTTCACTTCAAATTTAGCATTAAACTCCAACTCATCTTCATCACTTTCTTCTTTAAATATATCTTGCACAAATGAATCCACAATATTCATATGATAAACAGATTGGAAATCATTAAAATGCTTCATTGCTTCAAAATAATTGAACTTTACTATCTTTCGATCAAACTCAATGAAAAGAGAACACTCATCCATATTGATTTTTGTCTTGGTCGTCTTCATCAACGACCTAACCAACAAAATCAAACCTGAATGTTCAACACTATCTCAATCCATTTTTAAGATATAAAAATCTCTTGGAAATACCAAACCGTTAACTTAGACTAAAACATTTCCAACTATTCCAGTAGGAAGCACATACGAACGATCAGGTAGTTGAATAATCACATCAGTTTTTTGCAAAGAATTTAGATTTAAAGCTCGATAAATTGAGTATGGCATGACATTAATGGATGCACCTAAGTGTAGCCTGCACGTTTAATTTTCTTATTACCAATAACACACGGAAGTGTAAATATACCTGGATCTTTGCATTTTTCTAGTAATTTTCTATTTATCACCATTAATACATTCTTACCTAAAATTATTCTTTCTTTGTCCTTTAACTTTGTTTTATTTGTGCACAGTTCTTTTAAGAATTTTGCATATTTTGGAACTTGCTTAATGGCTTCTAAAACTGGTATATTGATTTCCACCTTTTTTAAGGTTTCGAGGATCTCTCTTTCATGTTTCTCTTCTTTTGATCTAGCCAACATGCTAGGAAAAGGAGGTACACGTGCATTAATTGATATCAACGAAGATAAATCATCTTTTACCTTTATTGATTCTTAAGTTGGAAGCTCGTTTTTCTTTTCTCCATCATCGTTCTTTTCTGCCTTCATTGGTAGCGAAGATCCATATTGAATTTCCTTACCACTTCTCAAAGTCATTACACTCACATTCTTCTTAGGATTTAGCACCGTTTGGAAAGTAATTTTCCTAATGTTTGCACTTCCAATTTTCTAATAGAGGTGGCTAATTGAGTGATCTTATTTCCTAAGTTTTGAAGGCTTGCTTTTATTTCCTGTTGAAATTGTTGAGTATTAGTAGCAAATGCCTTAACAATTTCATTTAAAGACATACCTGAATTTGAAAATTGAGGTAGAGCATATGTAGGAGCTTGAGATTGTTTATTAAAATTGTGAGGTTTATATCGTTATTTCCCTCCTTGACTTCCATAACTCAAGTTTGGATTGTCCCTCTATCTTGGATTATAATGAATGGAATAAGGGTCATATTTTTGTTGAGGTTGACCAAGAAAGTCCCTTAATGCATTAGCTTTTTGAAGGGAGTCTTGTTACAATATAGGGCACATATCTATAAGATATCCAAAGAATGAGCATATTTCGTATACTCTTGTCGGTTGCAATTGACCTACAGTCATTTGACAAAATAGAATATTTAAATCTAAAATTTTATCCTCAAGGTTTGTGTTATTTACCTCAATCACACACTTAACAGCTCCATCCATCCTTGTCCCAAACTGTTGAGAATTTTTGGCTATTATTGGTATCAATTATTTGGTCACTTCAGGTGTTTTATTTACCAAAGTTCCTCCACTAGCTACATCAACCATGCTCCAATCTATTAGCAATAGTCCTTCATAGAAGTACCGAATCAAAAGTTGGTTAGGAAATTGATGATATAGGTAGCTGTCACATAACTCCGTAAACCTTTGCCAATATTCATATAATGTTTCTCCAATAAATTGTCTTATCCCACATATCTCCTTTCTGATATTGGCTACTCGTGATGCAAGAAAAAACTTCTGCAAAAACATTCTTTTCTTCTCATTCCATTTTATTACTGAACTAGGGGGAAGATAATATTTTCAATCCTTTACCTTATCTTTTAATGAGAATAGAAAGGACCTAAGATTAATTTGTTCTTCTGTCGCCCCTTGTGGCTTCATTCCAGAGTAGACAACATGAAATTCCTTCAAATGTTTATGTAGATCTTCACCTGCAAGACTACGAAAAATAGGGAGTAAGAGAAACAAACCAGATTTTAATTCAAAATCTATCTCAACATTTGGAAATTGTATGCATAAGGGTTATTGATTCAAATTTGGTGTCGATAATTTCAACAATATTCTAGTGTTAAGATTTGTCATATTTTCGTTACTTCTCTAAAATTAGAGTCTTCGCCAATTATGAGATCTATTTTATCTTTCACTTCTAAAGGTGAATGACTCCTTCCTTGCTTAATCTCTTTTCTTAAACGCACGATGTCTTTTCAATTTCTGGATTATATTACAATTCACCTGTTTAAGAAGTACGAGTTATACAAGGCAAGAGGTTAGCAATAAATTATAAAACAACACCAAGAAACTAAGAAACTAAAATAGTTCCTCGACATTGGTGCCAAATTTTAATCAGGTTGTTGAAGTCCTCAAAATTAATTCCAATTCTCTAACTTTTTGTAGTAGTCGTAGAACTAGGTCGAATCCCAAGAGAACTAAAGACTAGTTTTTTAATTTCAAATAATAAAATAAAGTGGTGGGTTTTCGATTAATTAATAATTAACTAAAATTAACAAGAAATCAAATTAAATCAACTTAATATAAAAGTAAGAAATTCAAGAATACTAAACTCTGATTCAAGGGAAATATCTCATCTAATTGTAATATTGATCATTGGTCTAAAAAGAATATTTGTCAAAATTCAAGTATTTAGTTTGGAACACATTAGGATAGCCATAATAAGTCTTAAATTTTGCTAAAATTAATAAATTTTATATATATTTTTTAAAAAAGTGTCCCCCATATAATAAGTTGGGGCTACGTAAAATAATAAAATAATATTGATAGTAGTGAAAAATTGATGACCGTCAGCTTTTCCGTTACTTTAGGGTTATATTTAAACGTTTTCCAAAAGTTAAGGTTTTATTTGTACACTTCGAAAACTTAGGGTTAAAGTTGTCAATTGGTGAAAATCTTATGGTTAAAAGTGAACATTTTTCCTAAGGTTATAAGAAAGATCATAGTAATTTGGTTAAATATTAATATGCTTAATTTCTCCTTATTCTTAATTCTTCACTTGAAATTTCTTGCAGCAGTCTTATACTGCATATATGTTCCACTGCACATTTACTTTATCTTTTGATTGTTTAATTGATTCAATTGACTCCTTCGCTAACATTTCCCTTCTTTTGAACTACATCATTCACATATTAGTTGATTTCATTATAATAAAACTACAAATATCACCAAAATTTAATTCATTAATAATAATTTACTTTGTTATCATCAAAATAATGGGTTAAGATGTCATTCATTCAACAGTCTTCTCCTTTTATGAGGAAAAATATTTTATGTTAATGAGAAAAATAACGATATTCAGTAAGCTAAACATTAAAGTAATATGTAATACATACTCCCCCTTAATCCTTGCATAACGAATGATTGAGTTTGAATATCACCATCCTCTCCTTATTTTTTAACATTAAAAAGTATACGATATATAAATTTATAATTATAAAAAAAAATTACCTCTCCTTTTCCATAGATTTTATCATATCAAAAATGTTCTCATCAAGCTATTTGTAAAATGAAAGAGCAATATTATAGTAACCATATACCAAAATTCAAATATTTATCTTTCTTTCTCCTCTAGGTATATGCAAGAATACTCTCTCCTCCTAAATATATCTACTAAGTCAATATTACCAAATAATGTCAATATGAAAGTAAGGGGTTACCTACTTTTATATACCACCAATAATTACATCCCTTTTTTTCCTCACTTGGTTCAATAATTATTCTTTTGGTACCAATTATTTACTTGAATTATGTGAGGGATCTAGATAAATTTCTTTTGAAATTAATTATTATAGATACCAATAATTTTTCTCATTTGATAGTCATGAAGATGATATTGATTATTGGTATTACTCTAAAGCCACTTGATACTGACCTACATGGAAAAGAAATTAAAATATTCTAGGTACCCAAACAAATGTTGGTCTTTAGAAGTTAGTTCTTAAGCCTTTTTATAACTAATATTCTTTTAGCTCCAGTTAATAAACATCGTCTTTGGAATTAATTTCTTTGTTTATGTCCATAATCACTACACAAATAGTATCTCATATGATGAGAATTGAAAGTATTAATGCCATATGAAAAAGAAAAATTAGAGTATGCTTTATATACATTTTAAGGTCTTGATGGATTATATGGATGATATAATACTCTCCATTGGATTTGTTAGGAATTAGGAGCTCTTGTTGTGTGATAGTGAGGACCAACAACAGATTTAATATATGACTAGCTCTTTTATAAAATATGATATGGTGATTTTGAGTAAATATTATGCTTCTTTGTGCCACATAAGGAATAACATGATATTTTCATGTGACCTTGCATAAAAATTGTTCACAATTTTGTATAGGTTTAGAATGTGACCTATACATGAATGTATAGAATTTTCCTTTTGATTAGGACCTAGAGGATGATGGATGAGCTTGAGAATATTGTACATATTTTGAAGATGCAACATAATCATGTGATGATTTAGGTATAGGCTCATCATGTAAATACTTTCCCCTCACAAAAATTATCTTGGTATTAGATAGTGCATTTTTATAAGTGAAAAACCAAATTCCATGCCTATCATTAAAGTTGTTTTGGTCTATAAGCATGCTATTCAATTTTTTTGTTTATAAAGTGAACCTAGACAATGATTATTTGAGCATATTGATCTCTTTCTTTAATACCTCATTCTCATGAAATAAATCATGCACTTTATTATGGACATCAACCACACTCTTAGATTCTATCATCTCATGCATATGAAATTTTCAATTTCTTATTCTCAATCATATATACATCGAAGAGTTTTTGAAGCTCTTTTAAAGAAAATACTTTCTTCATTTTCATGCTCATGGCATCTAAACATTCAACTAACTTATCATATGAAAGATCAACTTCACAATCATCATTATCATCATAAGAATTTGAGGAAGAGGGTACCTCATCATTATTGGCCATAAAGCACATAAATTGTCACCATATCTTCGAATTCCTTACTCTCTAAACTAGTAGTGTTAGATAATATGGATGACATTATATCTTAAATTTCTTTGTGATGAGCTTTATATCATCCTCATTACTCTCATTTGTGGAGTTTTCCTTATCATAAAATTTCTCATTCTTTGATATTTTAAACACCACACCTCTTCCTATTGGAGCTACTTCCTCTTCATACAATTCATTCTTGTACATCTTATAGATGAAGAGTGATCCAACTAGCTCATTTAATGGCAAGGTGCATAATCTTTGAATTCTTATATAACCTTCGCCTTTAATAAAGACATAAGGAATATTTCTCACCAATTCAAGATTAATGTAAGTCTTACTAAGACCTTTAAGAGTAGTAAAGATATAAATGAAGTGAGTACACATGTTAAAAATGACTCATTTTTCTCCATATGAAATAACCCATATTAATGCAATAATAATCTCATTTGCTCTCTTTTAGTTGAGTAGTTCTCTCATACGTGATTTCAGGTTTGTTCCATATCTTATAAGCAATTTCACATATAGGTAACATATTGAATTTATTTATGCTAAAAGAATAGGATAAAATATGTACCACTTTACTATTTAATGCAATAAGTATCTTATCATTATCACTCAATTTATTCTTTGGTACTTTAGTCTCCATTTTATCTATAAATATATATTTATTAGAAAATAAAGACCATTCTTTATAGTTTCCCAAAGATCAAGTCCATTGGTTAAAAGAAATGTTTTATCATAGTTTTTAATAAATATAATTGTCACTGTCAAAGAAAAGGGGTCTACTTATACATTAACCACCTTAACTAAAAAGTGAATTACTTATACACATTTTATCCTATTTCTAAACTAGTAAATGAATTGCTCCTTCTAATAATTATGAAACTTTATATAAAATAATCATAAAAACGAAGGCAATGATAACAAAAAAGTAGGAAAAGAGAGAAAATTTGCTTTATAATGGTTTGATCAAATAATCTTTGGCCTACATCCACTCCATAAGCTCCATTTGGAAATTCATTATCTTCTTCCTTAAATAGGTAAAAAGCAACCTTTCATACAACATAGTCTTTGCCATAAGTGAAGAAGAATACTTACAATTGTCTTGCTACGTCACGAGTGAAGATTATCCATTTATAAATCCTATTCAAGGTTAAAAGGAACCTTCATAAAGTAAATGCCAAGTAATTTCTCCAATTTTAACAATTATATAACTCAAAACTGTTTATCTTGCTTATGCTAATCAAGAAAGACTTTACATGTGTTATATATTGTAGGCATTCACTCTATAGCCTCTCAAGGCTCTTAAAAAATATCTAGTATATTTAACCAACATCCCACAGATCATGTGATCTATTTATACTTAACATAACCTAAAATAATCATTAGAAAATAAAATTATTTGATATGAAGACTATAAATGTAACATTGGTCAACCATTATGGTATTTGATCTACTACTTTATGCATCGGTTAACCAATGTGGTCATGAATTTATAAGTAATTCTTTTAAAGGACACTAGTCAATGGCACTACTACATTAGCCAATTAGTATATTTAAAACTTTAACATTAGTCACCCAAATCACCATATTGGTCCACCAAACTTCACAAAATAAGTTTTTCAAACCTTTTCGATCTCTTTACAAGATAAAAAATAGGTTATTTGAAAATTAACTTATCTAAAATCATTTCAAAATTTCGTCAAAAGTATTTTAATAGTTCAATAGAGTTTTCTTTAAAATCTTCCAAAATTTTGTCTTGATGTTTGGAGGATGCATATATATGCTATGGAGAGAATAGAGTATCAAGCTTTTTAGGGACACCCAAAGAACAAGATAATAACTAACAATTAAGGCATTCAATTAGATGAAAGAGCATGTTTCGCTAAAGGTAAAAGTTGAGGATTGTAGTAGGCAAGTTGCAAAGTTATGGAGACTAACATAATGTGAACATCAAGGAGGAGCTAAGTTATAAAGCTACTAAAGAGCCTAAAGAAGAGAGAAGAAGTATAGGGTTAGCATCAGGAAGCAACTTTCTAAAATAGTAAGCATATAGTATAGGCATGGTACCAGAATCACATACATAATCTAGGCGCTAACTTGTTAACATACAAGTAAACCAGTATGTATATATGTAACAATCTGAAGAGAAGATTATAGACAGGGCCCATTAGCTCTTAGAGCAATAAAGGAGACTCTTCAATGAAGCCATCCCAGAAGGAAGACGAGACATACAACTAGGAAACCTGAAGCCAAGCAAAGCACATAGTTAGGTTGTGTGGAGTGGATAAGTAATAAAGGAGAAAATACAAGCTCATCAAGAAAAAAGGATGGCAAAGAGATGCAAAATAGGGAGTGAACATGAGGCTACTATGTATGCAAGACATGTGGATCATAAGTATCAACCCACTTATAAGGATTTTGAGAGATTACCTTATGTGAAATTGTAAATGGCATTACAATGGTGGCTAACATCATATATATTCAAGAATTTGAATATTTTGGCATATTCTATGGCAATAAATTATTATTTAATATTTTTATAAAAAAAAGCAATATGCCTTAAGTTCAAATTATCATGCAAAGATTGAGTTTGTAATTCATTGAAATGACCAAGATAAGATTATAAG
>JAOQMM010160210.1:0-11109 GCA_027563515.1 Erythroxylum platyclados | reverse complement strand
GTCAGGAGCTCGCGCGGCGTGCCCGACCCCTTACCGGCTCCGGAGAGCGCGGCGAGGCCACGGACGACGACGGGCGTCTCCGGGCGGGTGGTCAGTCGGGCGAAGCCGAGCCGGGGGCGGAGCGTCTGCCCGGTGCGGACGTTGAGGAGGTCTCCGGCCGCGTTGTCGGGGGCCTTGCCGCCGAGCGCGGTGAAGAGCCCGCCGAAGTAGCCGAGGCGGAACTTCGTGGTCACCGCCTCACCCACCGGGCGCGCGGTGTCCCGATGCTGTAGCGCGCCTCGCGCGAGCGCGCGCGGAAATCGGCGATCTCGCGCAGGGCCATCGCGACCCCCGCGCCGATGCGCGCGCCCTGCTCGCCCTCGGTGGCCCAGATCGCGGCGTCTTCGAGGGCCATGTACGGGATGCGGCGATCAAGCTCGTCGGGGAGACCGGTGAAGTTGGAGCCATCGGGAAGCGGGGCGTTGGGCAGAACGAGGGCTTCGAGCCGCCAAGCGCGCGCCGCCTCGGGCGCGGACGGGGGCGGGATGAGGAGGAGCGCGTTCGGGGCCTGGTAAGCGCTTCGTACGGTTCCGGCGGTCGCGGGCTCGACGCGGTAGCCGCCGACGGTCTCGATCTCGCACAGCTGGCGTCCGTCGCGGATGAGCCGGAGCGGTTCGGCGACGCGGCGCGAGAAGGCGACCCCGTCGAGCGCGTAGGAGCCCATCCCGGGGGTGAGGGTGAGCGTCACCGCCCCGTCGTAGACCTCCGCCGCACGCGCCACCCGGTCCGCCGTGAGGAGGAGGTGGCGGTACATCTCCGCGTCGTCTTCGAGGAACGGCAGATCGAGCCCGTACGCGCAGAACTCACGGAGTTTGCCTAGGAGTTGGGACCAGGTCTGGGGCATGGGATCAGCTAGCGCGGGTGGCTGTGGAGAACTGTTCGAGGCACATCGCCGCCGTCATCAGTCGGTCGCGAACCTCTTTCCGAGCGAAACCCGTGGGTTGTCCGGCTTCGATGTTCTCCAGGAACGACCGGCATTCTTGGATCAGATAAGCGTCGAGCAGAGCCGCGGCCATGTCGCCGTCGGCGGGCGATCCATTCGCGGGATCGGTCTGCGATTGGCGGTAGATGCCGATGGCGTGGAGAACGTTCTCGGGATGGATCAGCGGCATAGAAATCGGTCCCGCCGTTTAACGTCCGGCGGGAGGACGGGGCGGATCAGACCGTCATGCCCTTGATCTTCACGTTCAGGCGCGGGTTGTTGGCGAACAGCCCGAACCACCAGATGCGCTTCGATCGGAACAGATCCTCGCGGTTGTCCACGTTGAACAGCGTCGCGCGGCTCGCCTCGCTCGGCAGGTCCTTGTGGTCGCGGCCCATGCCCTTCCAGTAGGGTTCGAGCGTCGTCGGGTCGAGCAGGTAGCCCGTTCCCTGGGGGCAGAACTGGTCCCCGAGGATGATCACGCCGTCGTACACCGCGTACAGCGCGCCCATCTCCATGAAGATCGCGTCGTACTCGGTGCGGACGTTGTCCTTCTCCCCGAAGGTGTCGAACATCGCGGCGGCCTGGAGGTCGTTGACCACCAGGAGCTTCGGCTTCGCGCGGCGCCGCTTGGCCTGGGCGACGAGCTGGCGGAACGCCGTCTTCGTCATCTGTCCGAACGCCGGGATGACGAGCGAGCGGAGCGGCGCGTTCACCGCCTCCGAGCGGTCGCGCTCGCCGAACTGGGCGTACGCGGTCTCCCCGGCGGTGATACCATCCGAGAACAGGAACTCCAGCGACGCGATCTGGTTGCGCGTGCCGTTGTTGTAGTTCGCGTCCGTCCCCGCGCCGGTGCCGGTGTTGGTGCCCCCCGCGAAGAGCGCGGCGGCCATCTCGTCGGCGAAACCCTGGTTCGCGGGCTCCTCGTACGACTTGACGAGGTCGAAGTAGCCGTCCTTCGTCTGGTCGAGGTCGATGCCGGGGTAGTCGAGCGTCTGGATCCGGCGCGCGTACTGGAACTTGTTGTGGATCAGAACGTTCGGGTCGGTGTCGGGCGTCTCGTTCCAGGACGACGCGCGGGTGAGCGCGCGGGAGCCGATCACTCCGCCCTGGTAGTTCATCTCCAGTTCCTTGCCCTTCGGGTCCTTGGCGTTCTTGAAGCGGAGGCGGCGCTTGAGGGCGGGGTCCATGTCCTCGGCGGGCAGACCGAAGATGAGTGCGAGGAGGGGCGACGAGGTCCCGAACGCCTTGATCGGGTACCCGTTGTCGAGGAGGTACCGCTGGGCGGCGACGGCGACGTTGCCCGAAAGGGCGGCGGAGGTGGTGGGCACTTGGCTTTTCTCTTGAAGGTCAGGGGCCGGTAGGGACGATCGAAGACGGGATCACCCCGCGCCGGAACGTGCCGGGCGGAGTGATCGGGTAGGGGATGCGAGGGCGACTAGGCGGGGACGCCGATGCTGTCGAGGTAGCGGGCGAAGTCGTCCTTACCGAGTCCGCTGATCTCCTCCGCGCCGTTGCCGGAGGCGGAGACCATCGTGCGGGCGCGGGGCGGGCGGGCGTTGCGCTTGACCTCTGCGGCGGCGAAGCGGTCGGGGAACATCCGGCGCACCGCGAGAAGGGGATCCTTCATCGCGTCACGGTCGTTCGCCTTGTATGCGTACTCGTAGGCCTGTTGGACTTCCTCGGGGGTGACCTCGAATCCCTTTGGGTGCGAGGTGATGTGCGTCGCGAGAGGAGCACCGGTCTTCTGAAGCCACTGCGATCGGGCGGCTTGGAGCCGTTCCTCCTCCGCTTTGGCCTCTAGTTCGGCCTGTTGCGCCTTGACCTTCTCGGGGTCGATCCCGAGTTGTTTCAGCGCGGCGGCGAGCACCTGCGGGCTGACGGCGGGCGTCTCCGGAAGCTCCTCGTACTCCTCGCCTTCGGGGTCTTCGGCGGGGGTGAACGCGTCGGCCAGTTCGGGCGCGACGTGTTCGGTGAGAAGGTCCGTGACAGAGATGTTGAAGCGGCTCGCGACCGCCTCAATCTGGTGACGCAGGGCGGGGGCGGCGCGGTAGGGGTCCGCGGTCGCGGCGCGATACGCGGTGAACTCGGCCTGCTCGCGGTGGAGCTTCGTCATCCCGTTGAACTGCGCCTCCGCCTTCGCCTTCACGTCGGCGGGGAGAGCATCAATCCAATCGGGCTTCGACGGAGGAACGTAGCCTTCCGGCGCATCGCCCTCCGACCCGTCGCCACCGGCCTGGGGTTCGGGGTCGAAGGAGAGTGCGGGGGCCTCCTCTTCCAGATTCTCCTCAGTCTCAGCCGCGGCGGGTTCCGGGGTCTCGACGACCTCGTTCTCCGCCGGGCCGTCGCCCGAGAGGTTCAGGGCGTTGGACTGGGGCTCCGGGAAGGTGCCCGCGTCGAGGTATTCGCCGAAGTCCGGAACGTCCGCAGGGGTCTGCGTGCTCTCGGGCGCGGCGTCGGGTGCCTGCGATGACTCGCTCGGCGTGGTGTCGTCTACCATCGGGGTTCCGTTGGTCTCACATCCCGAGCGCGGGAGGTCCCGCGACGGGCAAGGCTAGAGGCCCCGGCACCTGGCCGGAGGAAAGGGCGCCGGGCATCATCCCCGGCATCGGGAGCATCGGCGGCGGCTCGGCCTTCAGGTCGCCCGCCTCCGTGCCGACGAGCAGGGTCGCGATCTTCATGACGACCTTCTCGATGTCGAGCGGCGCGCCCGATCCGGCGGGACCGGCGAAGGGGATGAGCTCCTTCAGGCTCGCGACGCGCTCCAGCGTCTTGCGCATCACGCCGCCCGCCGAGAGCGATTCCTCCTCGATCGTCACCCGACTCGCGTCCTTGAACGCCTCCGCGAGCGACATCTCCGGCTCGGCGGGGTCGTTGAGCGTGACGTCCACCCCCTCCACGTCCACCATGATCGGGCGGGTGTCGAACGCGGCGGCGATCCTCCCCGCGACGATGTAGAACATCTGGAAGCCCTTGGCGAGCTTCTTGGTCATGAGGCCGCCCTGGCGCTCGGCGGCGGACGCGATCTCCGCGACCTCGCGCGCGGTGCGCTGGCCGCTCGCGATCACGCCGCGCTCGTAGTCGTTGGTCGACGCCTCGGCGTCCTGCTGCTCGCGAAGAGTGGTGAGCTCCTGGTAGAGCGTCGGGTTCAGAGCCGTCGGCGGGATCTGGAAGAGAGGCGGACGATTGCCCTCGATTTTGCTACTGTCGTAGAGGAATCGTGCGGGCATCTTGCTCTTCGCCATCTGTGCCGCGAGCTTGGAATCGACCATAGAGATGTCGATCCCCGTGCTGGGGTTCTGCTCGGCCGTATCGCGCACGAGCTGTTCGAGCACGAGGCGGCGCGACTCGGTGGAGAGCTGGAGCGAGACCGAGCCGATCGGGCGGGGCGAGCCGTCCGGGGTGTGGAGAGTGCCCGCCGCCATCGGAATGACGCCGTACGGGTTCGCCTCGTGCTCGACCGGTTTACCGACGGGGTCGGAGAGCCAGGTGCAGAGCGTCGGCTCGTACCCAGGAACGCCGCGATCCCAGTATTCGACGAGGCGGACGTACTTCGCGCCGTCCTGCCCCTGCGTCGCGTCGTCGGCGGCCTTCTTGCCGAACCGCACCCGCGCCTCCTCGACGGAGAGGATGAGCGAGAACCCGACCCAGTCCGACTGGCGAGGGTCCTTCTTGCGCGGGTCCCACAGCACGTGGAGCGCGGAGATCGACTCCGCCACGAGATACTGCTCGTCGCCCTCGTCGGCGATGCCGATCCGGATGACGCCCACGCCGAGCTCCTTGAGCGACCAGGCGAACGAATCGAACATCCCGTCCCAGTCCTGATCCGTCGCCAACTCCTCGAAGTAGGAGCGGCGCGCGCTCTCGACCTGCGTGGGCGCGCCGGGGTAGCGGGGGAGCACGAGCGACGAGCGGTTCTTGCCGAGATTCGCGACCGAGTTGACGAGCAGGCGCCGGGGCCTCCCCTCGATCGTCTCCGTCGAGAGGTAGTCCTTGACGTGCGGCCACACGCTGTCCGCGCCGAAGGGACCGGGTTCGTTCAGTCCAGTGCCGAACCCGGCGTCGTTGCCGAGGATCGCGTCGCGGCACGTCTGGAGCGAGCGGGCGTAGTCGGGCTCGTACGCCCCCTTGACGGCGGCGGCGCAGTCCTCGTGGGGG
Source organism: Erythroxylum platyclados (assembly GCA_027563515.1). Taxonomy (NCBI): domain Eukaryota; kingdom Viridiplantae; phylum Streptophyta; class Magnoliopsida; order Malpighiales; family Erythroxylaceae; genus Erythroxylum; species Erythroxylum platyclados. The sequence goes on along the minus strand of JAOQMM010160210.1, from coordinate 5,990 downwards.
CGTAGGGCCATTCTAGTTCAGGTGCGCGCTCTCCTTGGCGCGGCAGGTGGGGCAAGGCTCCAGATCGCTTCCCACGAATCCGTGCTGCATCATGGCGACGTACGGTTGCGAGAGATGACCTTTGGGGATGTCGACATACGACACCACCTCTTCCCGGTGCCCGCACGATCGCGTGACGGTTCGCACTTCGCGGAGACGGGTATAGTCCGCGCCCGGCTCCGCCATGTCAACGCCAACGGTCAAATCAGCACCAAGGTCGCGGTCGGGAACGTCAGGCGGAGCTCGCCGGTCTGCGGTTCGGGCGCGTCCTGGACGCTCGCCGTGGTGGCGTTCGCCTCGGCGTCGATCCGGGCGATCTCGTTCTGCGCGCGCGTGATGCGCTGGCCGCCCGAGAGCTTCGCGATCTCGAACGCGTTCTCGTCCGACCGTTTCGCCGCGATCTCGTCGGGGAACGCCTTCAGTTGCGCCTCGACGCTCTCGATCGTCTGCTCGTGGAACGTGCGCTGGGCGAGGACCTGGGTCTTCCGGTCCTCGGCGGCGTCGCGCTCGATGCGGGCCATGTCGTAGCGGGTCTTGCCCCGGACGTAGCTCACGCGCACGGAGTCTCCGTCGCGGGTCGCGCGCGCCCACGAGTCGCCGTCTACGACGACCGTCTCGGGCGGGGCGTTGAGCGCCGTCAGCGCGAGGTAGGCGAGCGCGCCCTCGCGAGTGATCTCACCGCGAGCCTTGGGCTTACCCTCGGTCTCCGCGCCTTCCGGCATCTCGGTCGAGGGCACGAGCGGCAGACGCGCCGGATTGATCGGGAAGCGCGTCTGGGCGCCCTCGCGCTCGTACTCCTCGGCTTGCGCGTCACTGATCCCCGGCTGGACGGTGTTGCCGCCCTCGACGTCCGTGGGAACGCGTCCGTCGGCGCGCAGTGGCACATCGGGGGAGATGATCGGGAGCGGGTTCTGAGCCGTTCCCTCTCCCGCCTCGTCTACGGCGTCGGCGTCGGCCTGGATGTCCTGGTTCACGCTCGCGATCGCGTCGCTGGCGGCGGGCGTGTCAGAAGTCGTACTCTCCGTCGAGGTCAGGGGCGCTGTATCGCCGGAGTTCGGCTTCGGCGCGGCGGGCGAGGTCGTTGATGGGTTCTTCATGGTCGGATCCGGGGTTCTTCCAGAAATAGGTGTGGGCGTCGGACCAGACGTCCACGTCGTCGTCGATAAGGTGCTTGCCGTCCTCGCGGAAGGCTCCGAGAACCGCCTTGTGCTCGCGGTTCCACGCGGCGACGACCATGCCGGTCTTGCCCGCGTTCACGTCCTCCGCCGCGCCGCGCGCGCGAACCGCCTTGGAGCCCCGCGGACGGATCGTCTGGAGGTTCGATCGGGGGACACCCGCCTCCTCCAAGTCTTCGATGATCCGGACCGACTGATATTTGCCCGCCTGCGCCGGGTCTTGGAGCACCAGGATGCGCGTCTGCGGATAGACCTCGATCGCGTCGAGCGCGAACCGTTCCAGATCGCGCGCCACGCCGTTCGGCTCCTTGCGGATGCGCTTCAGGTCGAGGAGCCAGGTGCTACCGTCGGCCAGCGCGGCGAAGAGCCCGAAGACCGTCCAGTCGCCCCCGTTCTCGGTGCCCGCGAGGTCCATCGCGAGGCACGTCCGCAAGATCGGGGACGGCGGCGCGCCCTCGCGGATCTTCGCGACGTCGAAGACGAAGCCGTTCGCGCCCCGAACCTCGTGCTGGGCTTCCCGCAGGAACGCCGCCGGGCCCCAGTCTTCGAGCTGGCTCTCGATCTTGGCGAGATCCTGCCCCGCCCACGTCGGGGTACCGGTCACCACGCGGTACCGGTCGTAGCCGCCATCGTCCTTGTACGGCTCGAACGTGAGTCCCCACGCGGCGGGCTCGATCGGCGGCACGTCGCGCCGGAAGAGGAACTTCGCCTCGCCGCTGACGAGCTGGGAGACGATCCCCGTCTCGATGATGAGGTTCTGGAGGAAGAGGACCGCGCAGTCGCCCGAACCTGCCGGGATCAGCGTGTTCGTGATCGCGTCGATCTTCTTCTGCGTGGCGGCCGCGCCGTCGTTCAGCCCGTCGATGTCGTCGAAGACGATCAGATCGGGGCGGAATTCGTCGAGCTTGATCCCGCGCGCGGCGGTGTCCACCCCGATCGCCGCGACGTTGAAGCCGTTGTCCGCGCGGAGTTGGTCGCGGCGCCACCCCTTCGAGTGGCCCGCCTTGTTGACCCCCGCGCCGATGCCGTCGGACTCAAGGAGCGAGGCGATCGTCTGGACGTGCTTGTCGGCCTGGTCCTGCGTCTCCGAGACGTAGAGCACGAACTTGCGCGTGCCCTTCTCCCCGATGTAGGCGGTGCCGAGCTCGCCCGACGTGGACTTCGCGCCGCCGCGGGGCCAGACCTCGACGCGGGCGGCGGGCTTGACGCCTCTCTCTAGCGACTCGAACCACTCCCAGAGTCGGCGGTGCCGCTCTCCGAAATCGAACGCGCAGTACTGCGGGTGGCGGGTGGTGACCCAGTGGTGCCAGCCGTGTGCGGTGTAGAGCGGCACCGGCTTCCGGAACGCCGCCCTTCCCGCGTCTCTAGCCTGCTGGAGCGTCGGCATGGGGGTCGAGGATCGCCATCGCGCGCGCGGTCACGGCGTCGTACTGCGCCTCGCTGAACCCCTGTTCGGCCATCGCCTGCCCGATCGCGGCGAAGACGTCCACGTTCGTGAGCTCGATCTTCTGCGCGACCTTACCGAGCGTGCGGTCGAAGAGCTCGCGGATGGCGGCGACGTCGGAGTTCTTCGCGGCGGTGACGAGCGCCGTGGCGATCGCCTCGGCGTCCTGCTCCACCTGCGCGTAGAGGTTGCGGGCGAGGGCCTGGGACGCGCGCTGGGCGGCGTTCCCGGCCTTCTGCTTGTCGAGCGTCATCGGGTCGGGCTCGTTGCCCTCCGGCTGGCCCCACCGTCGTTCGGGATTGCCGCTCTGTCCCGCCTGGAACTGCGTGGCCTTGCTCCCCTCTCCGTGACCGGGGGGCATCACGACTCCTCGTAGATCAGCCGCTTGGCGAACTCGACCTGGTTCACGGCATTGAGCCACACGCGCACGTTCTCGACCACCTTGGCCCCGGCCAGATACTGGGGCTCGGTGACGTTTAGGACGAGCGTCCCGGCGTTGGCGATTGGCCAGAACAGGCGTACCCCGAACCGAACGCGGATCTTCTCGTTCACTTCGGCCCCTTGCGCTCGCACTCGCGGCACAGGTGGCGACCGGACTTGGTGGCGTCGGCGCGGCTCTTGAAGCAACGCAGGTTCTTGGGCTTGATCCGCTTGAACGCCGGACACTCGCGCGAGACGTGGTAGACGTGGCCTGTCTTCGTCCCCCAGCACGGCGCGGGCTTGGGAGCCTTGGCCTGGGCGGAGAAGGCGAGGACGACGAGGAGGAGGGCGGTCTTCATGGTTCGGTCTTGTCCTCGCCCCGCGTCTTGGGGTCGAGGCGGTAGAGGAGGACGCCGCCCGAGATCGCGCCGATCACGGCGGCCCAGGCTCTCGCGCCCTCGCTGAAGAAGGGATTCCCGGCGATGGCGGAGCAACCCGCGCCGATGCCGCCGAGCACCATCTTCGAGCCTTTGTCGAGGTTCACGGCCTCAACCCCTCGGTGCGGTCCTGCCGCCGCTCCAGGCTCGTCATTCGCTCGCCGAGCCGGTTGAACTTCCCGTCCGTCGAGACGGTCGTCTCCTGCCCGTACTTCGTGCCGTAGCGGTTCATCTCGTTCACGGTGCCGCTCAGGTTGATGACCCAGAAGACGGCGGTCCCGACCATCAGCGTCACGAACGTGGCGAGGGCGAGGAAGCCGCGGAACACCTTGTCCCCCTTCTCCTTCTGTCCCGCGACGTAGGCTTCCACCTCGTTCAGTCGCACGTTGGTCCGGTTGTCGCTCTCGACGCGCTCGCGGTCGATCCGCGCGATCGTCTCGCCGTTCTTGCGCTCGTGCTCGGCGATGCTCGCCGTCGTCGTCTTGAGATCGGCGCGCATCTCGTTGATGCTGTCGAGGATCTGACGGAGCAAGAAGTCCGAAACGGGCTGGTTGCTGTCCATGCGCAAATCAGGTCAGGCCGACGGTCTTCTTCCACGCCCGGGCGTCGGCGTAGAACTGCTTGTTGCGGGTGGGAGCCTCCACGTGCGGCTTGTCCTTGAACGTCTTCCAGTCGCCGCCCCAGACGAGCCCGTTGGCACGCGCCAGATGGCCGAGATACTGCCAGAACGGCTCATCGTCCCAGTCCATCTCACCCTTTGTGTTGATGAGGGCGAAGTCGGCGGCGCACGCGGACTGGTGGTTGCTCGGGTTCGTCGTCCCGTTCTTCTGCGTGACGATCTGGCCCTTGGTCGTGCGGCCCTGCGCGTACAGCTCCTGCTGGCGCGCCACGGAGCGGTACCCCTCGGTGATGATGGCCTTGAAGCCCGGGCGATGGACCTTCAGCCACGCGTTGGCCGCATCCAGCACGAGCTTGATCGGGGCGCGGAACGCCGGAAACAGGTGGTTCAGGTCGCGGTCTACTTTGGACATGGTCAGGCGAATCGGGTTAGTCCGGCGGCGTGCTCGGCCTTGGCGCGGGCGATCATCTCGTGAATCTCCGGCGGTGCGTCAGCGGTCGCGACGGCGCGGCTCATGTCGCAGGGGATCACGAGGAAGGGTTCGGGGTAGGGAACGGTGAATTCGTCGAACGCGCCGAGGTCTTCCATGAAGCACTCGTCTTCGTCGATGAGCATCGTCAGAATCCGCAACGGGTCTTGACCCGGTCGCCTTCCTCGACGTCACGGCGATGATTGGCCCAAACCCAGGCGATCGTGAATCCGGCGATGAACGAGAAGAAGGTCGCGAGAACCCAGATCGGGATATCGAGGCTGTATGGCATGGTGAGAGCGTCGAGAGCGAGCGAAAGCCCCGCCGGAGCGAGGCGGGAGAGGGGAAACTTGCATGGTCGCGCCCCCCGAAGGCGCGTGGCCGCGATGAGTGGGCCATACGTGGTCATCCCGATCGGCGCTTAGGAGTTGCCGTTCCGCCCCTCGGGATCAGAGGGCTATCGAATTGGGGGCGGCGGGCGACGATTCCCGCATCTACACCAGCCGCTCGGGGGAGTCACCCCGTCGTCGCGGGGCTACTACCCCCAAACTGTCGGCGGCTGAGTTGATGCGCTACCTCGACCCGCTGTGACACGAGAACGCCGCCGAGATCATCCTACTCCGGCGGCGGATTCGAGTCTACGCGGCGAGCTTGGAATCGTCCTCCGTCACGCCGTTTTCGCGTGACACGGCGTTTTCTCCCTCCCAGAGCGGCTGATGGGGCAGGGCGTGGACGCGCCGCAGGTTGCGCGAGACGACCCGCATCAGGTGGCGGTGCCAGTTACGATTCCGGGGGTCGTCTGACGAGCGCGGGGCCTCGTACTTGCCCGAGCGGGGGTAGTACATCTCCGCCTGCCGGATCTCCGCCGGGGCCATCTGGTCCTCGATCAGCGCGAGGAGCACCGCCGCCCGCATGTGGAGACCCGCGTCGGGTGGGAGCTGGCGCGACGGACGATGGAGGTAGTGACGCTCGATGGACACCCACTCGGGGCCGGGGGAGACGGGGGACTGCACGTACGCCGCCTTGCCCTTCACCTTGGGGTTGTGCCACCACTCGGGCCGCTCCTCGTGGTACGGGTCGTTCACGTCGCGCCACAGGAGACCCTTGCCGCCCGCGGCGCGCATCCGGCGGAACGCGAAGGCGATGTCCGCGAGCTCGGCGTTGCGAAGGTCCCGGCGCTCGCGGTGGAGACGCATCCGCTCGGTGGCGCGCTTGCGCTCGCTCGCGGTCGGATAGCCCTCCGAAACGCTTACGGAACCGCCCTCGGCGCATGAAAACGTTGACTCCGGCATGATTTCGTTGACGATCGGGCCTTCGGGCGTGGAAACGTTGACGATCTCGGAGGAGGGGACGGCGGCGTTCATCAGGTTCAAAGAGGGCGGTCGGT
>JAOQMM010160043.1:0-11121 GCA_027563515.1 Erythroxylum platyclados | reverse complement strand
GTCAAGTTCCAACATTGTTTGGACTTGATTAATATTGCAAAAAATTGAAGATGGGCGCTTTGAAGCGCATTTGAAGAGATTCATTAGGTAAGTTATGATGAGGACAACTCCTTTGCAACTCCTTATACCGCTCCCACGCTTCATATAAAGATTCCCCGTTATTTTACTGGAAATTGATAATTTCCTTTATTAGTCTGGTTTTCTTGCTTAAGGGGAAGTACTTATCTAGAAAAGCTCACACTAGCTGCTCCCAAGTTGTGACGTTGGCTGGGTTGAGAGAATTCAACCACACCTTGGCTCTATCCCTGAGTGTAAAGGGAAAGAGTCTCATCCTAACATCATCTTCTGACATCCCAATACATCAGAAGGTGCCACAAATCTCTAAGAAATTAGCTAAATGAGCATTGGGATCCTCATTGGCTAACCTATAAAATTGTACATTGGTTCGCAGCATGTCTAGCAGTGATGGTTTGATCTCAAGCATACTCGCTTGCACTGATGGTCGTATAATCCCTTGAAAATGAGCATTAAGCTGTGGCCTCATTAAATCTATAAGGGTCCGTCACTCTCCACCATGTATTTCCTCCACCATCGTTCTTTCCTTCTCTTCTTAACGTTCACTCTTGGGATTCCCCATTGTTGTCTTGTGATATACAAGTTGATGTGTCATCTACTTTATGCCCAAACTTCTTTGTTTTTTTTAAGACTTAGATAACTAAAACCACCTTAAAACTAAGAATTAAATCGTCATTTCCCCAACAACGGCGCCAAAAACATGATCGTGCCTGATTGAGCTTTAAATTTAAAAGCCCTCAATCACCGTAAGAGCACCATTCGCATAGTAGTAAATGAGGGGTCGGTCCACAGGGAGTAGCTTAGTCTAATCCTAATTGTCTAAGGCTTACGAAAATAGAAATAAAACAACAAAAACTAAGTTAAAAATTAAAAGTGAATTCAAAAAAAAATAAGAATTGCAAAATGAAATAAAGGCAGAAATTGAATTCAAAATTTACTTGGACAGTTAACAATAAAATGGAAAATTGAGCAATGACAAGCACAATTCGGAAACTAATTAGAGAATTGATCAATTGGAGAGAAAGGGGTTTTACTTTTCATTAATGCTAATTTAATCAATTATGTGTTATGGGTGTCATATCTAACTATCCTAGGGGAAATTACTCTCTCTCGAGTTATACCCTAATTAATTATCCCTAATCAAATTATGGAATCCCCAATCTCTCAATTGATGAATTACCTATAACTTAAATTAGATCAGAAGTGCTCTAACAAACTATCGGACCTCACATGGGATCTCTCTCTGTACAAAATCCGATAAAATTGGTTGAGTGATCTATTAGCCTACCTAACTCTCATTAGCCTAGTCCAATTATTTTCTTTCAACTCACCCTCTTAGTTTATTATCAAAATATAAACATACATCAACCAATCACAACACCATACACAATAACACAAAATCAATCAAATTAACATCAAGTAAAACCTTGAAGGAGTTTAGAATCCCATCATCACAAATCCGGAATCAACAATATTTATCTCTACCCTATAAATCATTAAAGAATGAAATACAAGGGAAATAAAAACTGAAACGTGGATCTATGGTGCTCGTATGACGTCAGAATACACCTAATTCGAGAAGCTCGACGTCGGGATCTCCCTCTTCTCTTTCTCTCTCTTCTCTCTCTCTAGATTTCTAAAAATGGCAAAAATGGCAAAAATGGCAGCTCTCTCGGCTAGGGTTTCTTTCTTTTCCTTTTATAGTAAGGTACTGGCCACGATCGTGGGATACAGCGCCACGATCGTGGCCAAATGTTACGCCTTCTGTCATTATCGTGGAATTTTCTTCATTCACTTCTGTCACGATCGTGCTGGATCTCCCACAATTGTGGGCTAGCTCTTTTCCCGAGTTGTCTTCCGAAAGCTCTTCTGATTCCTGGAACACTCAACAAACACATCAACGCACTTCATATATAAAAATTAAGCTCAAATGACATGTTTTCACCCAAGAAACAACTAAACAAAATTAATTACAAACTAACGCAATTCTATCCTAAACACATGCTAAATAACGAAATTAACACCTAAACACACACTAAACTACTGATAAAAACACTGACAATCTACACCTATCAGCATTTCATCTTGTTTTGAGATATTTCCAACTCTTTGGCATCAATTGCATTGTCCCATAAACTTTTGAGCATCCTTGAACAAATTTGGCCAATAAAATCTACATTCTAAAACTCGTGACGCCATTTTGTTTGCTCTATAATGCCTAACATAGATAGCTTCATAACATTGCGTCAATATGTCTAACATTTCTTCCTCTAGAGCACATTTTCTAATTAGTTCATCAGCACATGTCCTATAAAGGATCTGGTCATCTCATAGTTAGTGGGTACACTTATACAAGAATTGATAGGTATAGTTCATACTATGTTTTCCTACATATTTTAGTGTGTTTTCAAGCGTTTATTAGATGATTACCATATGTATAGGCTTACAATTATGGTACTATAAGTGTTTTTTTACGTTCTATGTGTTTGTGTTGTTTAGAGCATGAATTTAATCTTAATTTTATGTTTCATGAGGTGTTGGATGTGTTTGATGTGTTTTTGATTGCTGGAAATTAGGTAATTGAAGAACAAAAAAGATGGAAGCTAAACGATGGGTGTCACGATTATGCGTGACGAGCACGATCGTGACAACTGTGCATGGCACTTTATGGCCTCGATCATAATTGTGCCTCATAGAGCATTCAGAAGTGGGGAAGAGCTAGACGTACTAGTGGAAAAACAAACTAAAACCTTTCTTGTAGAAGACCAAGAGAAGCAGAAGAAAGATGAAGAAAAGAATAATGACCCTCCTTACATTCTTCATCTGACTTACCCACCGAAAATACCATTCCCACAAAGGCTTCAGAACAACAAATTTGATATACAATTTGCAACATTTGTAGAAAAGATTAATAAATTGCAAATTACCTTACACTTTGTGGAAGTTTTGGAGAGCATACTCACGTATGTCAAATTTCTCAAAGGCATCTTATCAAACAAGCGGACTTGGGATGACAATCAAACAATCTCCATGACAGAAAGCTATAGCTCTATAATTACTAACCATATGCCCTAACAATTGAAAAATCAAGGGAGTTTTACTATACCTTATGTAGTTGGTAATTCAGAATTTTCCAAATGCTTATGTGACTTAGGTGCAAGTATTAATCTTATGCCTTTGTCAAGTTTTAGGAAATTGGGGCTAGGTAATGTGACACCAACTTCTATGATTATTCAGTTGGTTAATCAATCAATAAAGAAACAGTTTGGTGCAGTGGAGGATGTGCCTATAAAAGTGTATAAGTTTATCATTCCTGTGGATTTCATTTTGCTAGACTTCAAAGAGGATCGAAAATGTCCACTAATTTATGGTAGAATCTTTTTAAGCACTGGAAGAGCTTTGGTAAATGTCAATAAAGTAAACCTCATCCTTCAGATTTGTGATGAACAAGTGAAATTCAATATGAATAAGGTATTAAAGAATCCAAAGGAGGGAAAATCATTCATGAGAATTGATGTATTTGAATCTTTAAGGTAAGAGAAAGAGGAACAAATGATAGAGGACATAAAGCTTGAAGAATATAAGGAAGTCTCTGTTCAAGAAGCGGAAGAACAAGAGAAGATGAGGGTGATTACAGAAGATGAAGAGCAATTCACCTTTTTATAGGAAAAATTGTTGGATTCAATAGATGATTCTTGGAATTTAATTATTCCCTATTTTATTAATAGTTTTTTTTTTACAAAATAAAGACATTACTGAACTTACTAGGTTTTCTTAACTTGATTAATTATGTCCATTTGATTATCTTGCAATATGTAGCTTATTTATAAGCTACAAAACTAAAATTGGGTGACACGGGTTGAAGCAAGCCATTAATCATAAACCTAGGTTGAGCGTAAATGTGAAGAGCATGTCAAGCTAATGACGCTAACCAAGTGCTACTTGGGAGATAACCTAAGAATTAGGATTTTTTATTTTTTATTTTTATTTTCAGTTTATTTTGTTGGTACTTTGTTATTTTTATTTTTATTTTTTATGAAGTGAATTGCTAGAATTTTATGGCATAAAGTGTCTCCAAATTCCATTATCACCAATATTGTCATCGTTAAAACACAATGAGTATTCTTGCTCTAACTTTTCCTTTTTTGCGATTAAATTGATTCTATAAGATTCGATGCCGATGTATCATTATTGCAAGTTGCATGAATTTGTGCTTGTGTGTTATTATGTTTATTTATATTTGTTTTTTGTTTTTTGCTTAAGGACAAGCAAAAATTTAAGTGTGTGGATGTTGATATGTATAGTTCAAACTATGTTTTCCTAGGTGTTTTAGTATGTTTTCAGGTGTTTATTAGGTGATGTTTATGTTCTAAGTGTTTGTTTGGTTTAGAGAATGAATCTAGTAATTGAAGAACAAAGAAGATGGAAGCTGCATGAAGGGTGTCATCATCGTGCATGAGGAGCACAATAGTGACAAGCATGCATAGGGTTGTTTTCTCACCGAAGGTGGCCAACGACCATGCCAATAGGCTCTTTTTGCCATCGAAGGTGTGTCAACAAGTTGTTTTCTCGCCGCAGGGGCCCAACAATTGTGCCAACGAGTTGCTTTTCCCACCGAAGTTGTGCCTATTGATTATTTTCTCACCAAAGGTGCCTAGGAACCATACCAATAGTTTGTTCCCACCAAAGGTGTGCTAACAAGCAATTTTTACCACCAAAGTTGCAAAGGGACCATGCCAATGGGTTGTTTTTCCCATTCAAACGTATACCAACAGGCTGTTTTCTCACCGAAGGTGCCCAGTGATCGTGCGAACAGGCTTTTTTCCCCACCAAAGTTATGCCAACAGACTATTTTTTCATTGCAAGTGCCCAGCGACCTTGCAAAATGGTTGTTTATCCCACCAAAGGCGTGCCAATGGGCTACTTGCTTACCAAAGGTGCCTAGTGGCCATGCCAAAAGCTTTTTTTTTCCATCGAAGATGTGCCAATGAGTTGTTTCTCACTAAAGGTGCCTAGCGACTGAGCCAACGAGCTGTTTTTCCCACCAAAGGTGTGCCAACGAGATTTTTGTCCCACCAAAAGTATGCCAACGAGTTGTTTACTCACTGAAGGTACCCAGCGACCATGCCAGTGGGCTACTTTTCCAACTAGAAGTGTGCCAAGGGGCTATTTTCTTGCAAAAGGTGCCCAGCAACCATGCTAATGGACTGTTTTGCCATTGAAGGTGTGCCAACAGGCTGTTTTCTTATTGAAGGTACGTAATGACCGTGCGAATGGGTTGTTTTTCCCAACGAAAGCATGCCAATGGGTTTTTTTCTCACGAAAGGTGTCCAACGACCTTGGGAACGCGCTGCTTTTCCAATCGAACTTGTGCCAACGAGTTGTTTTATGACCCAAGGTACCCAGCGACCGTCCCAATGGGTTATTTTTCCAACCAAAGTTGTGCCAAAGGGCTGTTTTATCAAGGAAGGGGCATAGCGACCATGTCAATAGACTATTTTTGACACCGAAGGTGTGCCAAGGGGCTGTTTTCTAACTGAAGGTGCCCAGTGACCATGCTAATGGGCTATTTTTGACAAAAAAGGTGCTTAGTGAACGAGCAAACAAGTTATTTGTCCCAACGAATGTGTGCCAATGGGTTATTTTCTCACCGAAGGTGCCAACAACACTGCAAATGATCTATTTTTCACACTGAAGGTATGACTATTGGTTGTTTTCTCACCAAAGGTGCCTAGGGACCATGCCAATAGGTTGTTGTTCCCACCAAGGTATGCCAATAAGTAGTTTCTACCATAAAGTTGCAAAAAGACCATGTCAACGGGTTGTTTTTCGCATCGAAGGTGTACCAATAGGCTATTTTCTCATCGAAGGTGCCCACTGACTGTGCCAACACGTTGTTTTTCCCATTGAAGGTTTGCCGATAGGTTGTTTTCTTACCAAAGGTGCCTAGAAATTGTGCCAAGGGATTGTTTTCACACTGAAGGTATGACAACAGGGTATTTTCTAACCAAAAGTGCAAAGCGAACAGGCAAACAGACTATTTTCCCCCTAAAGGTGTTCCAACAAGTTGTTTTCTCACTGATTGTATCAACGACTATGCAAACTGAATGTTTTTTGGTAGAATGTGACATACGAAAGCGCCAACAAGTTTTTTCACATAAGGTGCCCAGCGACTATGCCAACAGGCCTTTTTCTCCAACTAAAGTTGTGCAAAGGGGCTATTTACCCACCAAAGGTGACTAGAGACCATGCCATTGAGCTCTTTTTGCCACCAAAGTGTGCCAATGGGCTGTTTTCTCATTAAAGATTTTTTCCTAATGAATGTGTGTCAATGAGATGTTTTCTCGCCGAATGTTTTCAGCGACAGTGCCAACATGTTGTTTTTCCCACTGAAGGTATGTCGATGAGCTTTTTTCTCACTGAAGGTACTCCAACAAGCTATTTTCTCCTAAATGATGCCAACGACCATGCAAACTGAATATTTTCTTGTCAAAGGTGCCCAATGACCATACCAAGGGGTTGTTTTCTCACTGAAGATGACAAGCGACCATGCCAATAAGCTATTTTTGCCACAAAAGTTGTGCCAATGGGTTGTTTTCTTATTGAAGATTTTTCCCTATGAATGTGTGCCAATGGGTTGTTATCTTACCGAAGTTTCCCACCGACAATTCCAACGGGCTATTTTTCCCAACGAAAGTGTGTCGACGAGCTTATTTCTCACCAAAGGCACCCAGCGACAGTGCCAACAGGTTGTTTTTCCCACTGAAGGTGTGCCTACGGGCTTTTTTCTTGCTAAAGATACCTATGGACTGTGCCAATGGGCTATTGTTCCCATAAAAGGTGTGCCAATGGGTAGTTTCTCTAACCAAATGTGTGCTAACAGGGTGATTTCTCAGTGAAGGTACTCGACGATCATGTCAATGGTCTATTTTATGAACAAAGGTGTGCCGAGGGGCTTTTCTTCAACAAAGATGGCTAGCAATCGTGCCAATGAGTTGTTTTCTCATCGAAATTGCCCAGCGACTATTCCAATAGGGTGTTTTCCCATCAAAAGTGTGCCAACAGGTTGTTTTCTCATTGAAGATGCCCAGCGACCATGCCAAAAGGTTGTTTTTCCAACCAAAGGTGTGCCAAGGGGTTGTTTTCTCATGGAAGGCAGCCAATGACTGTGCCAACGGGCTGTTTTTGCAACTGAAGGTTTGTAACCGGGCTGTTTTCCCACCCAAGATGCCCAACGACCATGCGAACGGGCTATTTTTCCCAACGAATGTGTGCCAATAGGCTGTTTTCTAACCATAGATGCCTAACAACCTTGGCAATGGTATGCTTTCTGACCAAATGTGCTCAACTACTATTCTAACGAGCCATTTTTCCTTAAAAAAGTGTACCAACTGTCTATTTTTTAATCAAAGGTGTCCCACGACTATGCCAATATGTTGTTTCACTCTAAAATTGTGCCAACAGGCTGTTTTGTCACCAACAGTGCCAAGCAACTAGGCAAATGGACTATTTTCCCACCGAAGGTGTTCCAATAAGCTGTTTTCTCACCAATTGTGTTAACGACTATGAAAAATGGCTATTTTCTCGTTGAAGATGACCAACAACTATGCCAACGAGTTGTTTTGTCACCGTAGGCACCCAATGACATTCCCAATGATCATTTTTTCCAATCAAAGGTGTGCCCAGGGGCTGTGTTCCCACTAAAGATGACCAAAGACCATGCCAACGAGCTGTTTTTGCCCCCAAAAATGTCCCAACGGGCTATTTTCTCACTCAAGATTTTTCCTAATGAATGTGTTCTAATAAGTTGTTTTCTTACCGAGGTTCCCAGTGACAGTGCCAATAGGTTGTTTTTCCCACTGAAGGTGTGTCGACGAGATTTTTTCTCACTGAAGGTGTGTCGATGAGCTTTTTTCTCTCTAAAGGTGTTTCAATAAGTTGTTTTCTCTCAGATCATGCTAGCGACTGATAGGTGTAGATTGTACAGTATTTTTGTGTGTAGTTTAGTGTGTGTTTAGGAATTGATTTCACTGTTTAGTGTGTGTTTAGGATAGAATTGCATTAGTTTGTAAATAATTGTGTTTAGTTATGTTTTGGTTGAAATCATGTTAATTGAGCTTAATTTTCATACATGAGGTGCATTGATGTGTTTGTTGATTATTTTAAGGTTCAGAAGAGCTTTCGGAAGACAACCCGAGGAAAGAGCCAGCCCACGATTGTGACTGATCTAGAATGATCATGACAGAAGCAGAAGAAGAAATCCCATGATCATGGGAAGTTTCCCACGATCGTGACAGAAGGTGAAACATTTGGCCACGATCGTGGCAGTGTATCCTATGATCGTGGCCTGCGCCTTACTATAAAAGGAAGAGAATGAAACCCTAGCGACATTTTGCCATTTTTGGAAATTCAGAGAGAGAGAGAGTGAAGAGAGAGAAAGAGAAGAAGGAGATCCCGTCTCAGATTAGGTGTATTTCGATGCCACGGTCGTTCCGAGCACCACAAGTCCAAGTTTTGATTTTTATTTCCATTGTATTTCATTTTCTATGATGTATATGGTAGAGATAAACATTGTTGATTTCGGATTTGTGATGGTGGGTTTCTAAACACCTTCGGGAGTTTACTCGATTTAATGTTAATTTGATTGATTTATGTGTTATGGTATTGGTATTGTGATTGATTGATGTATGTTTATATTTCGATAATAAATCAGGAGGGTGAATTGAAAGAAAATGATTGAACTAGGCTAATGAGAGTTAGGTAGCCTAATAGATCACTCAATCAATTTTATCGGGCTTTGTACGGAAAGAGATCCCATGTGAGGACTGGTAGTTTATTAGAGCACTTTCGATCTAATTTAATTTATAAGTAATTCATTAATTGAGAGATTGCGGATTCCACAATTTGATTAGGAAAATCAAGTAAGGTCAAGATTATAACTTGAGGGAGAGTAATTTCTCCTAGGAAATTCTAGAACTGACACCTAGGGTCATTGATTTAGGTTGAGATTATAAGTCGAGAGAGAGTAATTTCCCAGAGCGCAATTAGATCCGACACTCATAACACATAATTGATTTAATTAGCATTAATAAAGAGTGAAATTCCTTTGTCTCCAATTGATAAATTCTCTGCTTACTTCTCGAGTTTGTGATTGTGACTGCTCAATTTTCCATTTATTGTTAATTGTTTTGGTAAATCTCTGCAATCAATTTCTATTTTCAATTCATATTGCAATTCTTAGTTTGTTTAGTTAATTTCAATTTTAATTGTTAGTTTAACTTTTGTTATTTTCTTTTTACTTCGTAAGCCTTAGCCAATTAGGATTAGACTAGCTCCTACCTGTGGACTGACCCCTTAATTATTACTACGCGAACTGTGCACTTGCGATTATTGAGGGCTTATAAATTTAAAGCACAATCGGACACGATTAAGTTTTTGACGCCATTGCTGGGGACCATACAAACTAGTTGTTTTCTTGTCGAAGGTTACCAATGACTGTGCCAACAGGCTATGTTTTTAACCAAAGGTGTGCCAAAGAGCTATTTTGCCACTGAAGGTGACAAGGAACCATGCCAATGATCTATTCTTACCACCAAAGGTGTGCCAATGGGCCGTTTTTTTCTTGAAGAATTGTCCCAATGAATGTGTGCCAATGGGTTGTTTTCTCATCGAAAGTTCCCATTGATAGTGCCAACGGACCATTTTTCCCATTGAAGGTGTGTCCACAACCATTTTTCTTACCGAAGGTGCCCAGCGATAATGCCAACAGGTTATTTTTCCCACCGAAGGTGTGCCTACGAGCTTTTTTCTCACTAAAGGTGCCTATGGATTGTGCCAACGGGCTGTTTTTCTCACAAAAGGTGTGCCAACAGGTAGTGTTTCCTATTGAAGGTGTGCCAACAGGCTGTTTTCTCACCGAAGGAGTCCAGCAACAGTGACAACAGGTTGTTTTTCCCACCGAAGGTATGCCTACGAGCTTTCTTCTCACTAAAGATGCCTATGGATTGTGCCAACGAGTTGTTGTTCCCACAAAAGGTGTGCCAACGGGTAGTTTTTCCCACCAAAGGTGTGCCAACGAGTTGTTTTCTCACTGAAGGTGTCCAGTGATCGTGTAAACGGTCTATTTTTCCATTAAAGGTATGCTGAAGGTTTTTTTGTCAATAAAGATGGCCAGTGATCATGCTAATGGGTTGTTTTCTTATCGAAAGTGCCCATCAACTATTCCAATAAGATGTTTTTCCCATCGAAAGTGTGCCAACGGGTTGTTTTCTCACCTAACATGCCTAGCGAACATGCCAACATGCTATTTTTCCAAGCAAAGGTGTGCCAAGGGATTGTTTTCTCATGGATGGTGGCTAGCAACCTTGCCAACGGGCTATTTTTGGCACCAAAGGTTTACAATCGAACTGTTTTCCCACCCAAAGTGATCAGCAACCGTGCAAACGGACTATTTTTCCCAATAAATGTGTGCCAACGGGCTATTTTCTAGCCATAAATGCCCAATGACCTATTAGGACTGGACGTGGATCCATACATCACATGTATGGCTAGGCAGCGGAAGTGTCAGAATCGAAATTCTGACTCCACGAAATCCCCGAAACCATATAATCTCAATGCAGCATAATCAAAACCATAAGAACATGAAATTAAGATTTAATACTTTGTAAATCTGCTCCTTTCTTCAATCTTCTCCTTAGTTTGGGTTGTCACAAACACCAAACCCTTCTTCTTCCTTTCTCAAGCACGCAAAGATGGAGAAGAACCAATGTATAGGGGTGTTAGAACACCAAACTTGATGGATTCAAGTAGATGTTCAATGATGGAAGATTAAACCTTGTTTCATGCAATTAATTTGCATGAATAAATGTTAAGATCACTTCACTCTCACTCTAGAACATTTCTAGACCCTTACTCTCTTAAATATGTGTATCAAGTCTGCTTTAGTATAAGTCATGCGTGTACAAAAGTGAAGAACTCACTATCTTTTCGTGAAAACTCCTCGACCCTTTAAAAGAAAATTATACCTGAAGCGAAGTGGATAAGAAA
>JAOQMM010160008.1:0-11125 GCA_027563515.1 Erythroxylum platyclados | reverse complement strand
ACCTATTCACCAAGAGCACGTTGGGGAGTCAAAATTCATATTTCACTAAACAGTAATACGATAATATAGCAGTGTTGATGGCAAGCTTCGGTATGCACTCAATGGCGTCTCTCACATAGATCCACCAACTCCACTCAAGCTTGCAGAATACTATGGAGTTGCAGACAAGGTGTTCAAGTACGATGTCATACCAGATGATCCTCCAGCTAAGATTGGTGAGATCATATCACAGCCCAACGTCCTGAACTTGACCTTCCGCACCTTTGTGGAGATCATCTTGGAGAATCCCGAGAAGAGCATTCAGACCTATCACTTGGCTGGTCATTCATTCTTTGCAGTGGGGTAAGTAGATAAGATATATAATTAGTATAGTATAGTAAATGGTTGTGTTTAAGGATTAAATTGACGTACATACATACATACATACATACATGTAGTGTGGAGCCTGGGACATGGACGCCTGAGAAGAGGAAGAACTACAATCTTTTGGATGCTGTGAGCAGAAACACAGTGCCGGTATTCCCGAAATCATGGGCAGCAATTCTACTGACATTCGATAATGCTGGAATGTGGAATCTGAGATCAGAGATGTGGGAAAGGACCTACCTTGGCCAACAACTTTATATCAGTGTGTTATCTCCAGAACGCTCTCTCAGGGATGAGTACAACATTCCCGACAATGCTTTGCTCTGTGGTGTGGTCAAGGGCTTGCCTAAGCCACCTTCTTATGTTATTTAAAGAGAGTATTATTATTATTATTTGCATTAGTTCTATAGTAGCTACTTATGCCAGCTTCAATGTTAGAGAGAGAGAGAGAACGATTGAGAGAAAAAAAAAAAAAAAGGAACAACAAGATTCTGAGAGAGAGAGAGAGAGAGAGAGAGAGGAAAGTGCTCATTGCATTTGCAGATTCAATTAAGACAAGACTGGTAAATGATATTCATCCAACACGCATATATGGTGATAATGAATAAAAGGCCATTTGTTTTGTTA
Organism: Erythroxylum platyclados; assembly: GCA_027563515.1. NCBI lineage: Eukaryota > Viridiplantae > Streptophyta > Magnoliopsida > Malpighiales > Erythroxylaceae > Erythroxylum > Erythroxylum platyclados. Next base: position 10,132 of record JAOQMM010160008.1, on the reverse strand, counting down.
TTTCATTGTACTCGAGTTATATATGTTTTTTTTAAAATTTTTTTTTTGCATTTGGATCATATGTTGTTTAAAGAGAGTCATATATACGCTTCTGTGGTGATCTTTCTACTTTTTAATGTTCATGGTTAGTCTTCTTTTCACTTTCTTTTGTTATAATTTTGGTTGTATTGAGCTAGAGCCCTTAGTTTATGGTCTTTGGAATTTTCAGGGTAACATGTCTCTTTCTGGCATTCAATACTTTCCCTAATCATAAGAATTCTGTGATAAAAAAGACTCAGTTGTTGGATCTATGTTGAAACGGCAAAATGTTTTAACTGTTGGTTCATTTAAAGATAATATTAGCAGTTGGCACAAAACTTCAAGTAGTTATAACAGAAATGGCAGTTGAAATTCAAGACAAACATGCAGTAGTTTAAGGGATACCACTTGTGCAAGTCTCTGCAGACATTTTTTATTTAGTTGGCCTGAGTTAGTTCTTCATCTCATCCACTTTCAGGTATTGAGTTTCTTCTATTAAGACAGATATGAATCTATTAAGACAGATATGAAGTATTTCATTTTTCTTAGGACATGTTTCTCTTTGAAGTTCTGTCATAACAAGCTTCTTTTACATGTCCAGAGTGCATTTGAACTTACTTCTTTTGGATATGGGTAATTGCCTGCTCTTCATTTCTCATGTTCATCTTTTATATGTTAACCAAAGAAGTCACTTTCAACTCTTCTTCTTGATGCAGTATGAGTTTGGGTTGAAATCATTTTTTCATGAGGATTTTTTGTTACAATCACGAGAGTAACCCTTGAGTAAGTTAAAAACTTCTACAAGTTACGACTTCGTGTTTTTCTCCCCTTACAACACCAACTTTATGATAGTTGTTTTCTGAAAAAAAAAATCCTCAGTAGCTTTTGTTAAGATATTTTATTTTTGACATTATTTGAATTTTGATATATTTGGTTTATCTTTTATGATAAGAAGTTGACTTAGTATAGGATTCCACTATCTTGAATTATGTAATATTTTTTGAAGTTATGATAGTGCGGAAGGAAGGAATCCTAAAAGAGATATGATCATAAAGAAGATAGGATTTGTTAAAGATAAACACGTTTTGTTGGAAGATAAACATGTAGGAGATTTATCGAAGATTTAATGATTTTTGGCAGCTGCATTTTTTTATATTCGTGTGGAAAAATAAGCAACCTAATTATCAATTATTTCAGTTGCATTTCTTTGTGCTATTGTTCATCAACAATTACACAATCTACCTATTGATTTTTGCAGCTGCGTGTTTAGGCACTTCAATGAAATTTATATGTTCTATCTATTGATTTGTGCTATTGCGTTTGGGAGGTTTTGCAGAGATAACATATAAGTTTGGCAGCAGACTTTTATTTGTATAAGGGGTCTATCAAGTGAAAAATATGCAGTCGATTCATCAACAGATACAGTCGTGTGTTTGATGTACTTGAGAGATCAATTATATATTTGATTAAAGATTTGGGACTGTTGGCTTTGATTGACGATTTGGATTTGCTGGTTTGATTGATGATCTAGGGCTGCTGGTTTGATTGACGCTTTGAAGCTGTTGGTTTTTGTGATGCTTTTCATGATTGATTACAACATATTAAGTTTTTCTACTTGTAATTAAATTCTGGAACATTCACAGTTACTGATTCAATTATTTTTTGATAAGTAACAGTCAGTTTCCGTTTGAAATAACTGCGACAGACCATATATATTGCGGAACTACATCCTTTAAATTTTTCAGTTATATATGTATACTATTAGAACAAACCTTTGTAGGAGAGCTTGACAGAAACCAGACATGGTACTATTATTTTCTCAAGCTAGGAGCCCAAATTATGTGCAGTTACATCACATTTCCACTTTATGCACTTGTAACATAGATGACTTCATGATCTCCTACCATTTATTGAAAACGGAGAATATATTTTTAGAACTTCTAATTAATTCTAGGAGAAGTGATCGGTATTCGACGAACAAACTTCAAAAACACAAAAATAGTGATAAAATAAGGTCAAGAAAAAAAGTGAACACTCTTTCCATACAAAAACTTTGGGTAGTTCAACTAACTATTCTACTTTTCCGTTATGAAATTTTGTTGCTGCTTCATTACTGTTTTTACTACTGACCATTGTAAATCTAAAGAAGGGTAGAATAAGTTCATCTACAATTAGCTACAAGTATGCTTTTGACATTTACTTAGATTTAACAATTTTCCAAGGTTCTGTATGCAACGTTTACTTATGAAGCTTTTGGTTGATGATTTTGTGTTAGGACAGTCAAGGGTTTAACTATGTTAAAATTCAACAAAAACACTTGACTGTCCAAGTATAATACAAAAGAAAAGAACTAGGTTACTCTTTATTCTTGTTAAAGGAAAAGAATGGTGTGATAAAGTTTTGTTATCAGTATGAATTCTCTCCATATCTAGCAGGAAAAATGGAATCCTAATGGAACCCTGCAGAGTTCAAAACACTGAATTTCTGCAACTAACAACCTGAAGCTAACTAAGCTTAACCCATTATAAGAAAACTTTTTGCAATTGTTCCTCCTACAGGTAAAACCACAAAAAAATACCAATAAAATGAACCAATCAATTCTTCTTAAAAAACAGATTCTCTCCAACTGACCATTGCAGACCAATCATCAATAAACACAGGCAGATTTTCCTTTTTTTTTCTTCCTTTTATGGTTGATGTAGAATTTCTATAGTTTTGTTCTCCTGCATTATAACTTGTAATCGTTTCATTATGTTACCTTGAGAAGCAATCCAGGAGAGCCCAAACCAATATGGTCAAGAAGATCTTCAACTTCTTGCCTCAAGGTCAGAATCTTCTGCTACAGTGGTGCAGTGCAACCTGGGCCTCAATCTCCTGATCGGAAGAACAACGCCTTAAATCAAGTAAATTTTGGTTATCTAACAAGAATAATGACGTCTCCGACAAACATCAACAATGTTATCATCGATAAATCACGAATTTCCTACGATTTGAAGCACCCCAAAAAAGCTCCATTTTCTAGAGCTTCACGACGCCTTCATCATGACCCGACCTGAATTTGAAAAATAAATTGGTCAAATCAAGTCAGTTTGGATCGGTTTAAATCGAGTTGGATCTGATTGGGTTGGGCCAAATCAAGTAAATTTCAATATAATTAAGCTTGCAATTTGTTAGATTGAACCTGGGTACAGGAAGGAACTGGAACAGGACCTTTCTAAGAAATGGGTCAGATCACTTGTGGATCTACTCAAATTGAGCCTAATCAAGTTGAGTTAAATCAAATTAAATCGGGTCGAAGCAGGTCAAATCGGGTCTAATTAAATTTGGTCGGGTTAAGGGGCATTTCCATCAAATAGGTTTATGCTCTTACTCTCTCTCGGAGGACGAAGATAAAGAGGACGTGTAGTTGTTTGAGAATACGATGGACCTTCGATTTAGTTTCTTCGTCTTTTTCTATCTCTCCCATCGACATCTGCAACTTCACTTCTCTTCTAATATTTATTTTAGTCCAAATGTCGTGTTCATTTGATACAATCTCATTCAAATTTTCTGTAGATTTGAAAAAGGGGGGAATAAGTTCATATATGGCTTTGGTTGATCAGTAGGTTGAGTGTGAGTATGCTATATATGATAAATCACTTACTTTGATTGGTGAAAAAGGAAGAAAAATCTCGAGAACACTCCGTGTTGTGATTTTAACTTCTATTTAACAATCCCGAGGTACGTTTCAGTTCTTTATGCAAGATGATTTTGTGTGAGGACTGTAAAGGATTTAACTTTGTGTATGCTTGAATTAGACCATACAAATGTTGGTCAATTTCCTTCCCTTTCCTGCCTTTGTTTAAGCATATTTCCTAGAAATTGTCTCTGGAGAGTATACTTAATGGAAAGTTCCAATTCAAGATCATAAAATTACAACAACCAAAAAAAAGTACCACCTGGTGGAAATTGAAGTATTAACCCACCAGTTTACAATTCTTATCCTAAAGCTCCATTTAATTTATATCCCATCAATGTAGTCAAGAAGATATTCAACCTCCTGCCCCAGCCACAGGTTTATGTTGGGTTTGGGCTCCCTTCCTATATGGAGAAAGACATATGCAAGAACTTATGGGAGAAGATTGAGTCCTTGTATGCCTCTAAATCAAGGAACAACAAATTGTATTTGCTAAATTGTCTAATGAATTTGAGATACAAGGATGGGACTTCTATTTTTGATCACTTGAATGAATTTCAAGGGCTCTTAGATCAACTGTCAGGAATGGGTATCAAGTTTGATGATGAGGTTTTGGGACTATGGTTTTGAACACTCTACCTTAGTCTTGGGAGACATTTCAAGTTTCAATTACAAATTCAGCCCCTAATGGTGTTGTCTCTTTGCAAATAGTAAAGAGTGGTGCTCTTAATGAAGAGATGAGAAGGAAGGCACAACGTTCTTCATCTTAGTCTGAGATACTTGTCACTGAAAATAGGGGGAGAAGTCAGAAAAATGAATCGAAGGGTAGTAGAGTGAAGACTAGGAGTAAGTCCAAGTCCAGGTACAAGAATTTAGAGTGCCATTATTGTCAAAAAATGGGGCACATTAAAAAGCTTTGTTTTCAGTGGAAAAAAGAGAACAAGGGCAAGAAGGGTAAGCAGAAGGAGAAGGGTCAAGATGATGATAATGATTGTTTTACTACTGCTACCAGTGATGATCTTATTCTTCTCCGTGATTATGACACAATTAATCTTATATCAGTTAAGAGCATGTGGGTAGCAGACAGTGTTGCCACTTTACATGTTACAACAAGGAAGGAGTTCTTTACATCTTACACAATGGGTAACTTTGGAACATTAAAGATGGGTAATGATGGCATATCTAAGGTGATGGTATTGGTGACATTTGTCTACAAACCAACATAGGAGTGAGGCTATTGCTTAAAGGAGTCAAACATGCTCTAGATGTCCATTTTAATTTAATCTTTGTTTAGGCGCTTGATGATGAAGGTTATGATAACCATTTTGGTTCTGGAAAATGGAAGCTCACTAAAGGTAATTTAGTTGTGTCCAAAGGAAAGAAAATATCTAAACTATATTGGACAAAAGCTTTAGTTGCTAGAGACAATGTGATTGCCTTGGATATGGAGATATCAAATTTGTGGCATCGAAGGCTTAGTCATATTAGTGAAAAAGGGTTAAACTACTTAGCCAAAAAAGATGTGCTTCTAGGATTGAAGAGTGCAACATTGGAGAAGTGTTCTCATTGTATGGCTGGTAAGCAAAGTAGAGTGCCATTTAAGAAGCATCCTCCTTTAAGGGAGTCAGAGTTGCTTAAGTTGGTGCATTCTGACATTTGTGGCCCATTAAAGATAAAATCTTTTAGTAATGCTCTTTACTTTGTTACTTTTATTGATGATTGTTCCAGGAAACTTTGGGTTTATACTTTGAATTCAAAAGACCAAGTGCTAGAGAAATTTAAACAATTTCATGCTTTAGTTGAGAGGCACTCAGACAAGAAGTTAAAATGCATTCGTACTAATAATGGTGGTGAGTATTGTGGAACCTTTTGATGCCTATTGCAAGCAACAGAGATACATGAAAAGACTCCTCTTAAGACTTCTCAGCTTAATGGTTTAGTAGAGAGAACGAATCGGACATTGATTGAGAGGGTTAGGTGTATGCTCTTTGAAACAAAATTACCCAAAAATTTATGAGGTGAGGCACCGTACACAATAGTGCATGTTATTAATCTTAGTCTTGCAGTTGCTTTAAATAGTGAGGTGCCAGATAAAATTTGGTTTGGCAAGGATGTCAATTATAATCACTTACTTGTTTTTGGTTGCAAGGCATTTGTGCATGTTCCAAAGGATTAAAGATCCAAGTTGAATGCAAAGACAAGGTGGTGTATTTTTATTGGCTATGGTCAGGATGAATTTGGCTACATGTTGTATGATCTTGTTAAGAAGAAGCTTGTTATAAGCCGTGATGTGAAGTTCATCGAAGACCAAACTATTAATGACATTAATAAGGTGGAGAAGACTGCATCTGCGAAATATAATAATCTGTTTGATGTTGATCCAGTAAGGTTGCCTATTCACAATCTAGATGCTAACAAGGGTAATGTTTAGCATGATGTGTAACATAATTATGTTGATGATGAGTAACTTAGAGATGAGCTTGATGCTACAACAAAAGATGTTGAAGAGTAACATAAGTCACAAGATGAGAGCTTAAATGATGCACTTAAACCACCATAAGTTCAACTCAAGAAATTCGATAGGCAAAGACAACCATCTAAAAGGTATCCGTCTAGTGAGTATGTGATCTTGACTGATAGGGGAGAACCTGAGTGTTTTGAAGAGGTCGTGGAGAGTGAAGAAAAACAAAAGTGGCTGGATCCGATGCAGGATGAAATGAATTCCTTGCATGATAATCACACACTTAATTTGGTGAAGTTGCCTAAGGGTAAAAAGGCTTTGGAAAATAAGTGGATTTATAGGGTGAAGCATGAAAGTAACTCTATATCTCCAAGATAAAAAGCTAGATTAGTGGTAAAAGGCTTTGGTCAAAGAAAAGGTGTTGACTTTAATGAAAATTTCTCGCCTGTGGTGAAGATGTCATCTATTAGAATTGTATTAAGTTTAGTTGCTACTCTAGATTTAAAGGTAGAGCAAATGGACATGAAGACTGCTTTTCTCCATGGTGATTTAGAGGAAGAGATTATATGAAGCAACATGATGGTTTTCATGTTACAGGCAAAAAAGATTGTGTGTGTAGGTTGAGAAAGAGCTTATATGGTTTGAAGCAGGCTCTGAGGCTATGGTATAAGAAGTTTGAGTTCGTTATGTGTAAGCAAGGCTACAAGAAGACTACTTCTGATCATTGTGTCTTTGTTAAAAATTTCTCTTGTGATGATTTCATTATCTTGTTATTATATGTTGATGACATGCTTATTATTGGAAAACATGTTTCCAAGATTGACAGGTTAAAGAAGCAATTGGGTGAATCTTTTGCCATGAAAGGCATGGGAGTTGCTAAGCAGGTTCTTGGTATAAGAATTTTGTGTGACAGAAAGGAGAAGAAGCTTTAGATGTCTCAAGAACATTACATTGAAAAGGTGTTGCAGAGATTTCAAATGAAAAATGCTAAGGTGGTAAGCACTCTTCTTGCTACTCATTTTAAATTAAGTGTTAAACAAAGTCTCTCAAATGAAACTGAGAAGTCAAATATGGAAAGGGTTCCTTATACGTCTACGGTGGGTAGTTTAATGTATGCAATGGTATGCATAAGGCCAGATATAGCGCATGCTGTTGGTACAGTTAGTAGATTTCTAACCCATGTAAAGAGCATTAGAATGCTGTAAAATGGATTATGAGGTATCTTTGTGGTACTGTTTATATGGGACTTTGTTTTGGAGGTGATAAGCCTATCCTTGAGTGGTACACAGATTCAGATATGGCTAGAGATACTGATTAGGCTATTTAATTAAATTTGCAAGTGGAGTTGTGGCTTTGCAATTTAGGTTGCAGAAGTGTGTAGCTTTATCTATAACAGAGATGGAGTTTATTACCATTACTGAAGCATGTAAAGAGTTGTTATGGCTGAAGAAATTATTGCAGGAGCTTAATTTTACTCAAGACACATATATATTGTTTTGTGACAGTCAAAGTGTTATACATCTTGGTAAGAATCCAACTTTCCATTCAAGGTCTAAACATATTGATATGAGGTATCATTGGATACATGATGCTTTGGATGCTAAGCTCTTGGAATTGACAAAAATTCACAGATGATAATGTTGATGATATGATAACTAAAACAATACCAAGATGGAAGTCTCAAACATGTTGTGAGATCATCGGGTTAACGGTCATCTCCACATAGATGTGAGGGGGAGATATGTTAGGTTTGAGCTCCCATCCTATTTGGAGAAAGGCACAAAATTAAAAGCCCATTATGTGTCTCACTTAGTAAAGTAGGGAGGGGTTAGATTAGGGCAATAGAGTGGAGTTGTATTCAAGTTAGAACAACAACTAGTGAGAGAAGAGGAGAGGAAAAGTCAATTTCACATGTTCACAGTGTAGTCAAATTGAAATCGTGTTTTCAAATTCGTTAATCATTGGATCGAGCTAAAATTTGGTCAACAGGTTCAGAACATCTGATTCTTTATTTTCAACAGTTGGATCATTGATTCGTTCCTAGTGTGAACGCAATTCAGTTCACTCTAAGCCTCTGTTTTTGGTGTTTTTTTATCTTCTTGATTCTCTATTGTAAGCTTTATTGCTTTGGTTCTTGGTTGGATGTTAGCACTAATTTGTGCACTTGATTGAGACTCTATTGTACTCCTATTTTTATCATAGTGGAGCTGTTTCTTTGGTCCGGACAACTTGTGGTTTTTACCCTTGCATTGAGGGGTTTTCCACGTTAAAATCTTGGTATCTCTTGATTTATCTGTGCTATTTAATTAATGCCATATATTTTTTTGATTGTTTCTTGTAAGTTGAGGGCATTTAATTCCACTGCATATTGTTATTGAGGTGTTTTTCTCATCAGTTTACAATCTTCTTGCTGCAGTGGTGCAACTTGGGCCTCGATGTCTCGGCCAGCGAACTTCCTCTCGTAGTAATATACTACAGTTGAGTGTTCGGCCATCAGCCTATCTTGCAGCTCTCTCTCCTTCGCCAGTAATTCTTCCACCTATTCAAACAGAATATCTATCTGAAAATGATATTTGCATATGCAAGAAAATCTGTGAAACTAAATAGCAAATGAACATTTTGCGATATAGGAGCAGCTTGAGGAGAAGATTGCAAGAATGAGATCAAGTGCTTCAGCTCCTTTGAGAACTCCTTTAACAAATTGTCTGTAGTCTTGCCAGTTGTTTTACAACTTAAACATCTACTGCCCTAGAAAGATCACATAGCGAAGCTTCTAGTTTTTTATGTATTATCGAGCATTGGTTGATCATACTTTCAATCTGCTGAACTGTAGCTCTTACCTGAAATTTCAGTGAGCATTAATATTTAATATGTACCAATTTCCAACTTTCAAGTGACTATAGATGTAAAAATAAAATTGTATCAAGTATAATCCTCCAACTTACTTCATCACACTGCATCTTTTTTTTGTTAAATAAAGAAATATATTACTATAGCAAAGCTAAACCAACTTTACAAAAACAAAGCAACCATTCTGGAACAGCAGAATGAGCTAGTCAAGGGCAACACAAAAAGGAAAAACCAGACTATGAACCAACTTTACAATAACAAGTCATCTAATCTAAAACAGTAGATGGAGCTTGTGAAGGGCAACGCAGAAAGGAGAAGAACAAAATACTATCTAGGCACAAAGACCAGGAGACATTGGAATTAAATGAGCCACCTGTCTTTCAGTGCAGTAGAAAGTCGAGCACCAACGTTTTTAGCTATCATTATAGCTCGCATTCCGTCAACAATGTTTTGGGCTAGGCGGTACTGATCTTGTTCCTTGCTTTGGTATATTTGGCAATTACGTTCTTTCCACAGCATGTAGACCGTAGTAGTGAAAGCTGGTTTACAAATAACAGCCTTGTCGTTGTTTTGCTTGGCGAGAGAGCTGAAACTATTTAGTGTTGAACCCCAGTCAAAGGACTGATTTACCTCCTCCACCAATCTTTGTATTCTACGCCATATTGCTTTGGAGTAAGTACATTGGAAGAATAGGTGATCATGATCCTCCTCCACCATGCAACATAAAACACATGTAGTATCAGTCGGTTGGAACCATCGTCGTTTTGTACGAAGTCTATTTTTAACGGCTAGCCATGTGATGAATAAGGCTTTAGGGTTAAGTGATTTCTTCCATATGAGGGTATACCAAGGCACTTCCATCGTATTTTCACTAAATAACCGATGACAAGAGTGGTCAGTAAATTGGCCTTGAGAATTGAGGTTCCAATAGATGATGTCCTCCTTATTTGTCTCTTCCAGTCGTGGTAGGAATTCTCTCAGGATGGAAAACCCCTTGAAATTTGCTTACCAGACTCTATGAGTTATGAGAGCAGAAACTCTCGCTTCCAGGCCACATTATTGTTAGATTCTAAAATGGTGGTTAGGAATATATATTTTTTAATTAAGATTTGCAAAAATAATCTTTA
>JAOQMM010159973.1:0-11130 GCA_027563515.1 Erythroxylum platyclados | reverse complement strand
CCTGAAGAATGAGCCCGATATCCAAAAAGGGTACGGGACAGTATCTGAATGTGAAATGAGCCCGGTATCCACAAAAGAGTACGGGCCAATTAAATAGGCACTCGGTCACAACAAAATAAAAATGAAAGTGGAGTCTTATGTGCATTTACTTTCATATCTTTACATGTGTACATTCATGAAACTTCTTTACACGCATCAATGAGTTTAAATGTGAATAATTATTGAATTATGAATTTACTGATAACTTGAATGATCGAAATGAATGTTTGTATTGTTCGAAATGATTATATGAAATGTTTGTGTTTCATGGTGTATTTGTGAAACGTGATGCACAATGTGATTAGCTAATTGATATCGAATGATTTTGAATGTTGCAAAATATATGTATATACTTGTGATATCTATGTTGATTTGGAGTGAGCACATCGATGATGGTCAGTCACTGAGTTTGCAAAACTCATCAAAATTGCAACGTTGATTTTCAGGTTCAGAGGAGAGCTAGCTAGTCTAGTTGAAGTAGTTTCTACATTTGGACAAGGGTCAGTGTCGGGATCAGTTGTACCTGTAAATGTCTTAGTTATGTTGTATCAAGTATTGTACCTCAACTGCTATATATTGTACATGTGAATTCTAGAAATGAAATGACATTAGAGATTGTATATGTTTGTAAAAGAAATGGGAAAAAATGATTGAGATTATATGTGATTGTGAATGAAATGATTCAAAGTGAATATTTGAAATGCTTCTGTTTGAAATGATTAAAATATGTAATGAGTTGATAGGTGATGCTTTAAAAAAAATAGAAATGCGATCGTCTTAACGTGCCATTTTTGTAGAGTATGTTCTCGAATATCCTTCGGTATGTCGAGCATGTGCTTTATAGGAGTGGTATGTTACATGAAAATTGGATAAATCTTAGTGAGAATAGAGTGGGAGTGCCAAAAATTAAGTGGAGTTCTTTTAGGGGATAATTTTGAGTAATGATTTTGTGAGAGAATAAGAGAAAATATGGGATAGTTGGAAGGGTTGACTGAAAAATGTTTTGGCACCATAGTAATTTCTAAATTTTTAAGACACTGTCTAACGTGTCTTAAACTATAGATCCTTATGTAAAGTTAGAGGGTCGACAGTCTGAGATGTGAGCCTACCTTAGATAATGGATCTCTATATATAAAGTCTATTCCTTCTTTTTTTTTCACTTTAAATCGATGTGTGATGGCTTCTTAGAAAATATTTGAAATGATTACCTTAGTATGAGTCATCATTAACCACAAAATAATCATTTTTTTTATAAAATTGAGAAGAGAACCCCTTCATTCCCATTGATAAGTGTTAATTTACCTTTCCTAACTTTTATAGTTGGCGTTAGTTATAGTGAGAAAAGGCCTATCTAAAATTGCAAATTATTCACTATCCTCTTCTAAGTTAAGGATATCAAAATTAGTTGGGAATGTAAACCTATCTTTTTTTTAAATTAACACTCTCTCTGATATATATATATATATAGGATATCTAATTAATTTATCGACAAAATATATTATCCTCTTAGTTGCTTTTAATTCTCTCAACTAATTTCTTAATCCTAGTATAAGAAAATAGAATAATATGAGGTCTTAAGTCTACTAATGCATTACTTGTAATAACACCACCAATATTACAAGAAATAGTAGAACTATTAGAGGTGTTCTATATATCCCAACATAGTTCTATTCTTCTCTTCCATTGTTTCAAGTTGTATGTCTTAGGCAATGAGAAACAACATTTAAGGCTATTCAAAAATACTTCTAATGCAATCAAATTACACATTGTCACATTTGGAGACAAAATACGAATAGATTCCAGTCTTATGTCAATATGGAATTAATGGCTATCTTGTGCACTTTGAAGTCTGATTCATGATTTAACACTTTCCTAGTTGTTTTGTTATTCCATTAATAATGATAGGTTGGTTTATGCTTGCGAAATTTGATATTGGCTTTTAATGCCTTAATTTAATTCACAATTTTTCCAAAAGAAAGGATGTATGTCTTGGGTTTCTTTCTTAGTTTAATCCCTTTTTTTCTGACAAAGTGTTCTTTTAAGCTCTAGATGATAATAATTTTATACTCTAAATCAAAGTAAACCAAGCATATAAAATAAGAAAATTAATAATGAATAAATGATATAATCAAAAACAAAGAAATAAAAGACTTGACTGGTAGTTCTTGAGTATCCTAAACACTATTTGCTTTCTTTGGCAATGACACTAAACACTTGTTATTATTTTTTCTACTACTATTTTTTCCCTTTTTTAAAAATGTACTTATAACCTAATGTAAGTAAGCCTATCATTAATACGTAATAAAGTGATAAATAGGATATCAATCATATAAAGAAACATTAACAATTCAAAATGCTTTCCTACTACTAACTAGTAAAGAATAAAACAAATAATTGATTGATGGATAATTGATAAAATAAAATAAAACAAAAACTAAATAATGTAAGAAGATTAAAACAAAGCAAGTAATTGAGTAAAGAATTTAAATATGAAAAATATCTAGATAAGTACTTCCCTAAGTATCATCTTGTAGTTATGATTAAATAATTTTAGAAGGAATTTGTTACCTAGATCGAAAGAAATTGCTAGACTAAGAAATTACTCTCTTGAGACATACTGAATATACTTAAGTTGATTAATATGTACCTCTACTCAATTAAAATCGGGTACCCTATATAACTCCTAATATTTAAGTTGTGGTCTACTCACATGCAAGTTCTCTTGAATCTTTTACATATGAATTAATATTATATGATAGCCTTAGTTACCACTATCTATAATCCATGGTTGGTTTTTTGAGACATCAACAACACCATATATTCCTATAAAATAGATGGTAAGTGCATTTGGAACATAATGTTTATAAATTTAGAGATTGTCTATACAAGGATGGACTAGAGGACCTTAGATATGATTGTTCACATTATACTTAGAGTAATAAACAATATCATTCTCTTCACTTGTATAAAAAGATGGAAGAAGTTTTAGTTAACTTATCTAGTATCACCCTTCACCATACATAAATTTTCACCAACCCTTGTACTCTAACAACTCCTAAATAAAGGTCTTTCTTAATCTAGCTCCATCACCAAAAAATTGCCCCTTTAAATTTAACAATCATCTAACAAAATACCCTAACTTTGAAGCTACTGCTTAGAGGTATAAGCATCAATTTAGTTGGATTTGAATCCAACAAATGCTAAAGAAAGACTCCAACTATTAAAAGAGAGCTTAAGATTCTCAATCAAACAACTAGCTCTAAAAAATTTTAAGAAATTGTGAATGCAATATCTGCAGATAGTTCAAGTGAAGCTTTTATCTAACCTAGGTGATTAAGGACTTATAACAAGAGAAAATTATACTCTCCTACCTTGTTAAAGTACTAGAAATCCATAATTAACTATTGAGTAAAATATCTAAAATCCAATGGCTTAGAGATTATGATAGAAACATTGAACATTTTCTATATCTCTATTCTTAGTAGGAAAAAAAACCAATATAATTAATTCTTTCATAGACAATAATAGAATAAACTATCAAATTTAAAGGTCTCTAAGAATCTTGGCCTTTAACTTTTCAAGAATTCCATAGGGATCTTAAAGGAATGACTTCGATATCTAAGAAATAAAAACCTTTATACCTTACTTAATCATACTTTATAAGGAAGATTATTTAACCAAACCTTTTTCTAGATAGATATAGATAAAGAATTGTTAAAAAAATCCTAGGATATAGTAGGTGACATTGTCATTAAGATCTTAAACCCTTTAATCTTGAATGACTTTAAACATATATCCTATTGCAATGTTTTGTAAAAGATCATACCAATGATTTTCGCTTTTATGCTTAATAACATTCTATAAATACTTTCAAATCTGAGCTAGGTACTTTCATTCTAGATAGAAAACATAAGAGAGAATATCTCAATAGCTTAAGAAGGCTTAAAGAATTAATACATAAAGCTATATTAAGAGTTGTGCTCTTAAAGTGGATTTAATAAGGCCTTTGACTCCCTTAAATGAAACTTTTTATTTGATATACTTATTGCCTTTTTATTCCTTAAAAGTGTATTAAATGGCCTGAACAATTTATATCCTTAGTTACCTTTAGTGTGCTTGCCTATAAGGAGCCAACTTAGAACTTTCAAGGTGCTAAGAGCTTGAGACAGTGATACCCCTTACTTGTTTACTTATTTAATAATTTCATATAAGCTTTAATAAGGCTAACCCTTCATGATATTAAGAAAGAAGTTAAGTTCTAGTATCATTTCAAATGTAAGAAGATAAAAAAAATTCAATCTTACCTTCGCAAATGATATATTGTTGCTATACAAGAAAACATGGAATCAGTTAAGGTTATTCTCAACTCACTTCAAACTTTCCAAAGGCTCTTAAGTCTCAATAGTAAAAAAAGCAAGAGCAACCTTAATTCCTTAATTGGAATTAATTACCTAGGAATTGAAATTGTCAAAATATCAGGGTTTTCTCTAATTCAACATCCCTTTAAATACTTAAGAATACCAATTGTAGCCTCAAGATTTACCTACAGAGACTTACAACCATTATTTGATAAAATTTACAAATAATTAGAAATTTATGCAACAAATTCCTAACACTTAAGTGGAGGTCACAACTAGTCATTTCTCTTCTTTACAACTTGTAGGTATGCTAGTGTTCCTATATTTTACTACCCATCAACCTAATTAAAGCCATTGAGAAGCTCTTGAAAAACTTCACATATTCTAGGAATCATAATGTGGTTTCTCATACTAAGGTTAATTGGATAAAGGTTTGCAAATCCAAAGACCAAGGTGGATTATGAATCAAGAAAATGAGGACAATAAGGAAAGCATTGTTGAAAAAGAGAAATTTGAAGTTTATGTTCATTGATATTCCCTTTACATATAAAGGATACAAAATCAGTTTTTAAAACACCAAAACTTCTAAAGAACTCAAGTAAAAATTAGTATCTCATGGACATTCCTGAAAATGAAAAATCTTAGATACAAGGTGAGTGTTGATATCAAAAGTGTTGTAGGAAATAGAGACAGCATATGAATATGGTTTGACAATTGGTATGCCTTAGACCCTCTATGAAAATAGCACAAAGCAAGATTCATGATGGCAAGAATTTCTCTAACAACTAAAGTCAAGTCTATCATCCAAGATTGTAGATGATCTTGGCTTACATACCAAACTAGAGAATGTTTAAGAATTATTAACAACCTACCTTGTCATCAACCTAACTCTCTCAAAGAGGAACATATTCGGAAAATACACTATAAACTCTTACATAGTAATTTTTAAAGAAATTACCCTAAAATTTCATTACTCATATATTGTTTGGTTCCTATAATAACTTACTAAAAGATTTATTTATCTTTGCCTCATAGCGAGAGATTGATTTAGTATTAAAGATAGGTGATAATTTTTGTTCATTTTTTGTGTTCTTTACAACTAGATGTTAGATTCCATAAAAATCATCTTTTTTGATTATCGATACACAACAATAATATGGAACAAGGTAGTAAATATTACAACTTACATTACTCAGTGTATGAATGATCATGAATTATTAATTGGGCAAGCAAGATAAATTATAGCTACAAGAGTGACATATATATATATATATATTCAAAGTTGCATTTGGATGCTTCATATAAATCATATGGGAAGAAATAAATAAGAGAATTTTCATAGATGAATCGATATACCTTGTAATATTTATCAGACAAACACTCATATTGATTAGAGAATCCCTCATATCTATGTTAATAAACTTTATAAATAACAAAAAAATTAGTATTTTGACGGAATATTGGGCAAGATAATAGCTAAATAGACTCCTCATTTCCTTTAACTTTGCTAAGATATTTACCATGCCAAGTGATATTATATACCAAGTAGCTAAAATTGCCTTTGTACATGTTAAATTGACCTTATTAACTTTAAATTATCCCTAAGGTCCTACCTTTATTCAATCCTTTTAACTTTTCAAAATTGCATTAAAAATATTTAGATATATTTCATATATATATAAAATTTACTTCATAAATAATATTGAATCAAATTATTAATAAATACCATAACTAGGGTTTTCTTTGTCTAAAAGTATAAAACACTTAACCACATATCATGTTCTCAATAACAAACAAAAGAGATAAAATAGAATTCATCAAGATAGAAAGAATTATAGAGGAAATCTTTTTATTCTAATAATATTTGATATGCTGAGATGATCTCTAATCCTGTTATTTAGCAAAATTAGATTTGAAAATGCTTTCTTGAGGGTTCTTGGACCTTTTAAAGACTAACCCAAAGTCTTAAATAAAAAATAATGATCAAATATTGACCAATAATAACTAACTCCCTTAAAATTAGGATATTCGTTATTTAAGAACATTTTATCTACCTAAAGTATGGTATGAAACATGACTATATCTGAGGCTTTATATCTTTTTAAAGAGAGACACAGGCTTTTAACACACTTGTGTCTTTGGTTATATACATGGGTATAGAGACGTGTGTCTCACGATGTCTTGATTTTTAAAAGTTCGACCTCTCAAACAATCTCCCCTCAAGTCATGTTCTAAGTCATATCTTCATTTGTATATGGTCTATAAGGGACAAAAACTAGCATATAGATGTGTGCTTAGCTATATTCAATAAAGAATTGTATTTTCTTTATGATTTCCACATAAAATCTTCTTCAATTCTTGACAAAGCTTATTATAAGACAACACTATGGCAAAAAGTGCTTTAGGCAATAGACAAAAGTGTAGCTATAAGTACAATTATCGTTGCCTTTTTATTAAGGCAATAGAATTCATATCGTTACAAGAAGTGGCGCTACAATAAGTATAAGGTAACAAAAATTTTTGATTAGGAAACAAAATAAAAAATGTTACTTTAAGTTTCGACTAAGGCAACACATTAGTTTCAAACTATAGCAACAATATTAAATGAATATTGCAACACTTTAAGTTTTTTTAAGCAACAAAGTTAAATAGATAAAGCAACAAAGTGAATTTTTTTAGGCAACAATTTGTAACAATAAAAGCAACAATTTATTCTTTCGTTACCAATAATATTTAACGTAAAAGCAAACTCTTGTCATTATATAGGCAACATCTATATATACATTAAAAGCAATATATAGATATTAATGTATGTTGCGTATGTTTTATATCGATATATAGTCCATAAGGATTTTTAAAATTCAACCTTTTAACATATTCAATATACGAAAGCAAAAATCACTAGTTAAAATATTTGTCTACAATATGTCCTCCATTCTATATGGATTATAAGTGCATTAGTTGAAATACTAAACAAAACCAATATATATGGGCACTCCAAAATCCTTTACCAAGTACCTCCTTGTCCACTCTTAATCATCACCATCTTACAAAAAGAAGGAAGAAGAAGAAGAAGAAGAAAGAAACAAGAAGTAGATTAGAATTGTAAAACTACTAAACTTACAAACATGTCCATATATCTAAAAAATAAAATACTAACTACTTTATTGTGACCTTAATTTAATCAAGACAAATAATATAGTCCAAAAACTAACAATACAATAATTCAATTCTTTTTATAAACAAATTCAAGAAGCATGAACATAAGCAATTAATCTCAACAAAAAAGATAACAAGATAATGTACAACATAAGTGAATTAAGGAAATTGAACAAGAGATAACGATATATCTATTCTATAAATACCTGCGCTCTTATATGACGGCCAATAAAAGGATTATCCAAGAAAGTGCTGATTCTTAATGTAAATGAAGTGTTGTGCTAATCTTATTGCATTAACATAGGCAGTATGGATGCTCTTGTCAACTTTCAAGTTCTTTTTGTAGATAAGATTTTGCTCAAGAAGGGACCAAAGCAACAAAACATATTGAGGTAATTCTTAAATACACATAATAGAATATCCCTACGTGCTAGATTCTCACCTCTTATGGATGCTTTTGCCAGGTTGTGAATTTTATGAAATTGCAAAGAAAGAGTTTGCAGATCCAGACAAGCATGAGTTCTTTTGGTCAATAACAAGGGTGATTCTGACTTTTCCTATAGCTTCTTGGGTGGCTTTAGGAAATCCCTTCACAGATCCAGAATCTATAGACAGAAATACCTACAAAAGTTTAATGATGATAAGGAAATACCTACAAAAGTTTAATGATGATAAGGAACTCCTCCAAATGCTACCATGAGTGCTTAATCTTTAAAGAATTGTTTTCCATTTGACCCGAATATGCCAATTATCAGGATCATCTTCACTAGCAACACGTGCATTTTTGTCACCTTTAGGAGCAGAAGAAGGAGTGAGGATCCATGAAATATGGTATAGTCTTATTAAGGCATTGTCATGCCTTTATCAATACATCATATGCAGCTGGCCCCTCAATTTTAAAGAGTAAATCATGTCATGGTTGCCTTGGGCATTTAGCATAAGATTGATGAAACAACGAGAATATAGCTATTAATATGCAATTTTTAGATTATAGTTATGTAACTTCTATAATCGAGAACATAAACCAAAAGGTATAGATATGAATCACTTTGTTTCATTGAAAGAAGAGAAATAATGTCATTGTAACTATAAGCTAGTCAATATCCTAATTTTGTTTATCAAAACATCACGAATAAGATTCAATATAAGAGAGTTGACTTAGTTGAGCTATGTCTTTTAACCACAGCTTTGAATCACAATTTTGCATCAACGTCAGCCAACAACATTAAGCATTAAGTTATAAAAACATAATAAGTTTATCAAATCAATATAACAAGTCCTTTAAACCACTTTAGCAGAAAATTGGGCTAAATTAGGCATTAGATACATGCATATGGATCATTCTAAACCCTTTAGTTTTACTCCACTAAGGCAGATAAAGCAGAAAATTTTGAATAATTCAATAAAAAAGGCTAACACACATAACTAAAAAGAGTTTGAATCACTAACGATCAGAAGAAGAAAAGAAAAGGTCAAGATATTTAAGAATATATCTGTACATGAACACTACGTCAAGATAGACTATAGAAAGCAATATGACACATTATCTGTGCTTTTAAATAAAATTGATAAACAGATATTGTTTTGTTGTCGTCTTTCTCCTGATGATGCTTACGTCACCTCCTAATCCTCCGGATTTCTCTGTGCTTATGAAATCTAAAGAAAGTGAACCCAAATGCTTCACTTACATCGAGCATAGCTCAGCTAACGCATCAACACCTTGGTATATGAAACTTCAATGATAAACATAAGTTAAAAAAATACCTGCAAAATTGAGAAGTTTCGAATGAGGGGTTTACGAAGAAGACAAATGGAGAGAAACTTCTTTTAATATCACGTTTTGAATTCGATGGATAGAGTAAGTTTCTCTTGTGATAAGCCTCATACAAGCGCCCTAAATTCAAAGCTTCGTTCTCTCTCACCACAATCATTCTCCTCAAGTCGATCCAATTTAGACGTATGACCCACAACTGGATGGTGCCCAGGGCTTATTGATCCGATAGCTTAAATCCCCTTTTAGATTCCAGAAGTTCATAAATAAAAAAGGGGGAAGGGCCTTGTCGGCCACCACTTGCTGACGACGGTGACAACAACATGGGCAGAGGAGCTGTGCCTGACTTTTTTAGGTTGTTGCTTGGCCATTCGAAGCATAACCCCTCAATCGAACGAGCTTCTCTGACTATCCTCCTGATACGCTGTCGTATGAGCTTTTTGTTTGGTTCCTTGCATCGTCCGTGTTTTTGCTTTGTTTTCTCATTGTGTTGTCATTTTGTCACACTTTTGGAGCAGGTGCGTAAGGTTACTCCATACAACTTACTGTATTTCACTATTATTTAGTATAACCAATTTTTAATTTTTTAAAAAAGGATAGGTTTTGTCTTCAAAAGGGAGAGGAATTAAATAAAAAGATTTTATATGTGTAAATATTATAGTACTTTTATTTATTTTTGAGGAATTGTATCATATTCTTTAATTTTTATTAAATAAAAATTGGTGGGTATTTTAACTTTTTTAGACATATTCTAAATACTCATTAATTAATAGAAAAATTTTATATTTTAAATATACATTAGTAAGTAACTATATAAAGAAATATGTAATATTAGTAAATACTCTTTAGTAAATAGATAACTGCAACTATAGCAACAATTTCAAATGTTGCATATATAAGAGTTTATTGCAACTTTTTTAAATTTTGTTGCCTTTTCTTATATGTAGCAACAAATTAATATTGTTGTTGCTTTTTAATATTATTAAAGGCAACACTTTAAAATTTGTTGCCCTATATCAATTTTTAGCAACATATTTTTAAACTATTGCAAACATGTCATTGCGTAAAGCATTTTATGCCATAGTGTCCTATCCTAAGCTTCCAATCAACTCCTTCCAATTACGGTAGATCTATTCATAAACAGGATTTCTCAATCTTTATGCATGAAATTAGATTATGATTTAATATTCTGAATCTATTAGAATATAAATAAAATAAGTAATTGGATCACAATTTAACAATCAAACCAATTGCATTAATAAAAGAATCAAAACATTGTTAAAGTATAAACATAGGGTTCATCTAACCTAAACATTAACAAGACATTTAGTTACACATGATAGAACAAGAAATCAAACATAAACTGAAAAAAATGAATATAAAATAGACGGTTTATAATTCTAAATCTCCCTTTCAATTCTATTGAATGTTCTTATAAGGTAGAGGTTTGATCTTGTATTTCACTGGATCTTTTGATGATTTCTTTGTGTTTTCTACTTCTCTAGATAAAAATTGCCCCTTGAGTATGATCTTTACGTTTGAAATCAACTCCTAACATCTACTCCTATTTGTCCCCCTAATTTGAGGCTAAACAAGTCCTTTTATATTGACATTTAGGGCGAACACAGTCGTGCATCAAACCATGTATAACCCAAAATCTCGAGAATTCGTGAATCTGTATGACCTAAGAGAAGCGCACGAGTGTTCTTGTCACTAATAAGAAGCATCCACGAATGGAAGAGGGAAGTGATCCTTCTTAGTGACTTTATTGAGTTTGCAATAGTCGATGCAAACTCGCCACCT
>JAOQMM010159962.1:0-11130 GCA_027563515.1 Erythroxylum platyclados | reverse complement strand
TAAGGGTACCGTGTGTACTCTTAGCCCGGGTATGCGGCGGTTGTCACGGACTCGACGTGGATCCGGGTCGTGACAACTGACTAGATCCACAACATGTCCAATATCATAATCTTATTCATCCAAATAGACTATGTAATCTCTTATTCATCTAAATAGACTATGTAATCCAATGAGATAGCAAGTCGTCTCATTGGTTTTAGTGCCTTAGGAACCTCTGAATGTTCAGGAATAGGTTCTTGTTCCTGTACAGGAATGGTACTAAGACCTAAATCCGCTGGACTTGACCGTATGAGTGGCAGATACGTAATAACTATAATATCCATCCTGCTATCATCTGAAGGGTAAGAGAGCCCACCCTCATCATAGACATCATATACAAGAAACTCTGTTGTTTATGATTCCACTATTCTGACCCCGCCTTCTTTACACAATTTGTAGCCTTTAGAATGGTCGAGATATCTAATTAAGTAGCAACAAGTTGAACGAGCATGCAATTTGTTTTTCATAAGGATTATATAAGTGCAACTCATCAGGGCAGCTTTATACACGAATGTGAGCAAGGCTTCCTATCTTTCCAGATAATAAGTAGGTAATTCCTTTTTTGCATTAGCCTCATTCATGTCCTTTAGGGTGTGGTAACACCTTTTAGCCACACCATTTTGCTCAAGACTACCCGACATAATGACCTGAGTCACTGTTCCAACTAATTCCATATATCTAACAAACAGAAATTTTTCTTGCCCTGAAACACCATGTTTGCCATAATACTCTCCTCTACGGTCATATTTGACAATCTTTATGGATTTTGCCAACTAGTTCTCCACTTTAGTCTTAAAGATCTTGAATTCATAAAGAACTTCAGACTTTTCTTTAAGCAAGAACACATAAGCTGTAACGGGAATAATCATCTACAAATGTCAGAAAATGTCTAGATTTACATAATGTGGCTACATAAGGTCCACTAATATCCATATATATGAGAGCCAATAAGCCAGAAGCATAAGTTGACCCCCTTTTCCTTACTTTAGTCAACTTACCCCTGCAGAAGTCAACATATGCTTCCAAATCATCAAAATCCAGAATTGTGAGAATGTTATCCTCAATCAATCTCTCAACTCTAGCTCTAGAAATGTGATTTAACCTTTATGCCACAACATGTACGATTTTCCCTTTATCAGGGCTTTATTTTTCATGAAATGTTTGGATGGATATAAAAAAGCATATATCTTTTCAAAGGTAAGACACATTCTATATAAACTATATGATAAGAAAGTTATACCAATATGTTTTGTATTAAACGAAAAATGTACAACAGAAGCATTAAATACAAAACTATCACATTCTTTGTCCAAAATTGATACAAAGATCATATATATAATGTGTCTTGTAAAACCAAAATGAACCTTGTATAAAGGTTCAAACATACATTCCCTATAGATATTTCATTCACTTCTTCATTGTTGACAACCATCAGCATCTCTCGTCCTCTTTAGTTAGCTTTCTCTTGGGTATGAATCCCTACATTGTGGAGGCAACATGATTAGATGCTCTACTATCTAACCACCAAAAGCCAAATGTGGCTATAGCATAATTGGATTCATGAATTGATAAGCTAAGGAGTTACCTGATGGTTTCCGTCTTTTCTTCTAGGTCATATATTTCTGGCAGTCAGACTTTTATGTCCTTTCCTCTTTAACATATTACGGACCCTTAGTAATATTAGACTAATCAAACTAAACATGCACAGAGGATTTAGATTTCTTTCCTTTAGTTGTTGCAATTGATGCTATAAAAGGAGTATTCTTCAGCTTCTCCTCGTCTACAACACAATGGTCAATCAAGGCATTGAAGTCCCATTCCTCATCCTATGAGTAATATGTTGTCACCAGATTAGCAAACTTTGGAGGGAGTGTATTCAGAGTCTGGTGAACTGCGCAGACATCAAAAAGATGAATGTTCAGTTCCTTCAATCTACTATGGATATAGACCATTCTTGATGTGTACTCCCACACTCCCCCATCTCCAGTGTACCTTACAGAGAATAATTCTTCATCAAGGCACCTATCTCATCATTAGATGAGTCCGTGTACTTCTAGGAGACATGTTCTAGGAATTCCTTTGCTATGTTTGTCTCCGGAAGTCCACTCAGCAGATGGTTTGACATGGATCTCTTAATGGTCATGCAACATAATATGTTTTGACCGATCCTAGACTGTATAGGCTACTTTATTAGCCTTCGACCTATTGGACGTAGCTAAAGATGGCTTATCCATACAGATGGTCATGTCAATATCTGCTATCTCCAAGGTAATCAATACATCCTCTATCCACTTCTTCAAATTGAAACCAGTTAAAGTTTCAATGGTGACACTGTTACCGTTGACCGAAAAGGTGATTGCAAAATGACAATGCAAAGATCAACACAAATGTAGGATAATAATGATACTCAAAGCCATTAAATAGTATCTGTACCGAGAATCTGATCACACATATTATGAAATACCTGTGGGATGAATACATAATATGTGCAATTAGACCTCCATATAAAAACGATTAGAGTACACACCATCAACTCTCATGACACTACCACCTGTGGGCGAATAGATCATTTAAGCAACGGTTTTTCTCTATCTTACGCCTTTATGCACATCTCAAAATCCCATATAAGGCCAACACCTGTGGGCAGAACAACCAAACATGAGACCAGAGACATCCCTTAACATGCAAGTGGAACAGTCCAAATACTAACTGGAAAGGCCACTGTGGTGATTGCAATCTCATTAGTACTCAAAAAGATCCACAAACACAAGGAGAACATCTTTATATTATCCTCACACTCTGTATAGGCATACAGTATATGAAAATTTACTGTCAATAAATGCAAAACCCGAATGCATAGTCTAATTGTCACATATTAGTGCTGAAAACATTGTCAATAAACTTTATTTGAGACTTTTATGGCAAAAAACTCAATTAGAGCGACTATTGTGTATTACCGAACACTGAACCTACCACACAAGATACGAAAACCTTAAGTATCTCCTTTATGTTTAATTTGTTGCATGAAAAATCACTCAAATCTAGCTTTAGGAACCTTAATTTCCTTTTTCTAGAGTTAAACTTTATTTATTACTAATGTAATAAATCCAGAAAATAGAACAACTCACTTTATAAATTCCCCAAACCCGAAAACTGACACAAAATAACCCAGGGCATCTTATAGAAATTCTAAAATTTTTTAGTTTTTTTGTCCTTTTTTGTGCTAACATCAATAGGACATTGTAGTTGCTGACATCAGCGTGATGTTAGGATGATGTCACATGCGTGTAGCTAGGGATGGCACGTGCATTGACGTGCCTTGAACCTATATGGTACGTGTACCACATGCCCATCGACAGTGGTGCGTGCATAACATGCGCAATATATTTCCTCACGCACGCACCACATGCACCACCTCTGAGTGCTAACTATAGACGGATGGCGCATATGTGGCATAGGCCACCCATGTTGGTCATCCTGCGTTGTCACGCTTCTCACATCTGGCTAGCGTGTGCCCCTCACATTTAGCACACATTCAAGAATCAATACACCAAAAAAAAACAAAAAATAGAACTTTATTTTATGAAAACCTTATGGAGAAAAAATAAAAAAATCTTTGGTTTTTAACCACCTGATCACGTAACCACTCTGATACCATGTGTAACATGTAACATGAGCCTTAGTACGTGTCCCGGATTGAACGTGAAAGGGAAATAATTGAAGAAATGCAAAAAATACCTGATTCAATTCCATAACTTTAAACGAGCTTTTCAAGGCTGAAACGAGCGCGAATCCACAGACACCTTTATGGGATCTACTCACCGGGATGCGTTAAAACCTTTCTATAGCTTTTTATATGCGTGAACCTCTGAATGGCCCAGAGTATCCTTATGTTCACTATTTGCTACAAGAGACTTTAACCTTCTTTATATAGCATCCATATCGGATCTCCCCGTCACGGGCTCAATATTGGTCCGATCTACACCGATTGGAGTCCATTTTCCTCCTGGACTTCAACCCATTAACCTAGATCATTTATTGGGCCACTTTATTATCTTTATCCGGATCAAATTACGTAACTTAACTGATAAGTTATTGAAAATCAATAAAATTCCACAATTAAATAGTATCCACCGAATGGAAAATTACTAACACCAAGCACATAGATCGTGTTTGACAAGTTTTCGAAGTGTTAAAGTAGCATCAATTCTTCATCAAACTTTCTAAGTGTGTATTCAGCAAGTAAGAATTGGAGTACCTAGGACATGTTGTTACTCCAAATGGCATTAAAGTTGATCAAGCATGTAACACCCTATACTAGATAATGGAATCGGCATACCGAGTGTTACCATATTCTTAAATACCTAACATTTCGGACTACAACATTCTCTATTTAAAACCTCATTATTCTAGCAATTACTATTCACTTTATAAAAATTTTGATAGAGTTTCCTTTATATTTACTTAAAACCTCCTGCAAGAAACTTCAATACACTTTTCATGCATGTTACTCAACTATACATCTCAATGTCAAACTCCTTGACAAAATAATTTACCCATCCTCTAATACATTTCAACTCATCTAAACCAAATTTCATACATAACTTTCATATTTAATTCACAAATAAATTATGTAAGATCCTTCACTTCTTTACGTGTACATGCCATAACTAAAAGAAAAATATAATTATGTAGTACATCCACCTTCAAGTCTTCTGAGATCCTCTATGTGACTCTAGTCTTGTAATAGATCCACCACAGCTTTCTTCTAATTCCCTGCAAAACCTACCCGTAGAAAGAAAACCACACGCTAAGCTATAGGTTTAGTAATGTTCAATCAATTCTACTTCTCATTCAATTCCATTCATTCAACCATAACATGCATAACATATAATATTTTTCAAATATAAATATCTTTATTTATTTCTAAGTATAAATAGGCATTTAAAATCAATTTATGAAAATACAAGCATGTATCTATTATTGTAATCCATATGTAACTCCACATTGATCAATAAATTGTACAGTTAATTACTACTTTCATTTGAAGTTCTTTAATCATTAGTCATGCATTTATATTTTTTTCTGTAATTGTCCCAAGTAAAATCCAACAGAATTGCATTGCTGAGCTAGATAAGCAGGATTTTAAAATACAGGATCGGGTTCTCGAAACCATACAGTCCATTTGTTTTTTATATACATATCGAGACTAAGCTCTCGAAGCTATGCAGTTCATAACACAAACCAAATATCTTATACTGAAACTGAGCTCTCAAAGCTATATAGTCCGGTAACACATATCATGAAGCAGTATTGCTAACTCCCAAATTGGCATGCCAACCTTATCACATTCCTCCAATTCCTATCTATTTTACTAGGGGCAAATCTAATTAAATTCCATTGAAATTTAATTATAAAAACTCATAACAGTCAATTCAAGCTATTCCATATTCGGCCAAAGTAAATGTCACAACTTAATGTCATTTTTTTTCATTGTTGGTTTTAATTTAGTTCATAAAACATTTAAGACATAATCATCTCACTCATTAGTCAAAATAACATGTATATCAAAGCTCCAAATTCCAACATAATGTATGTCAATTGAGGAAAAATACAAATTATAAGTCCAAAATCCCAATTAATCACATATACTACTTCATTTAGCATCCAATTAAATATTTTTAACATTAATTTCATAAACCCCCAATTTTATCTTAAGAACCCTAAATTACACAATATACAATTTTTAGGAAAAAATAAAATTACTTGAACACATACCAAATTGATGTCCAATTCTTCAAATTAAGCTTCCATAAACCTCAATTTCACCATCAATTTCTTATTCCTTCTCTTTCTCTTTCTCTCTCTCTCCTTCAATTCATCTTCTTTATCTTCATAATATTGCATAAAAAATCCAATTTCATGCATTTTATTCATTAATGCATGCAACTACACCAAAATCATGTACTAAAAACAACAAAAACTCCATTAACTTACCTTAGCAATTTTCAGGTACTATTCATCAAGAACACCCATATACTTTGTCTTCATTTTTTCTCAACATTCTTGTTGATATGGTGAGTTTAGGGACCCTAGGTTGATGATTTAGTGTTTAATAGTTGATTTGGGGTTTAAAGACAAAGAAAGTTAGGTTGAAAGTGGAAGAAAGTTAAAGAAAATGGAGAAAAAGAAGAGAGGGGTTGTTCTCGACAATCTCTGGGGAAGAAGAGAATGGGTAGGTGACAAAAAAAAATGTCATGTGGTCCCTTAATAACTTTTTTCCAATTTTTTTAAATTCCAAAATTAACTTTAACTTTTAATGTATTCTTTTCTTCTTCTCAATAAAAATATCCATAAGAAAAATATCAATCCCACATAAAGACCTTAATTAATATCATTTATTTTCTATTAATATTTTCGGGTTTGACTTTCACCTCTGTCTTAGGTCAAACTTTGACCATTAGTCAACTTTAATCAAACTCTCGAAATGAATTTATCCTTGAATAATATTATTCAAAGCCAAATAAAATGAAGTGGAATTTGGGTCTCGGGTATCACTATTCACCTCGGGATGCACTATTTACAACTTAAAATGTACTATTCATGAAACCAAGAATTCTAGGGTGTTACAAAGCAAAAATCTAAGTTGTGCTTAGCCTTTACCTACTAATATTACTCAATTACGAGGTTTTTTGGGCCTCATTAGCTATTATCGAAAATTTGTGCAAAATTATGGTGTAATAGCACAACCCCTCACAAACCTGTTAAAGAAAGGGCAATTCTTTTGGACAGATGAAGCAGCCACAGCCTTCCAACAACTAAAGCGCATCATGACCACTACACCAACACTAGCCATGCCTAATTTTGATGAGCCCTTCATCGTTGAAACTGATGTTTCAGGAGAAGGTAGAGGAGCGATCTTATCAAAACGAGTGAAGCCTATAGCATTTATGAGTCGAGCTTTGGGCAGCAACAAGATATCTTGGTTGACTTATGCTAAAGAAATTTTGGCAATTATTTATGCCATCAAAACATGGAGACCATACTTACTGGGATGAAAGTTCTACATTCATATTGATCAACAAAGCCTCAAACATTTGCTTGAACAGAGAATTGTCACTCCAGAACAATAAAAATGGGTCTTAAAGTTATTGGGTTATGACTAAGAAATACGCTACAAGCCTGGTTAGGAAAATGCCACTATCGATGCACTATCCCTAGTTGCTGGAGGTCCTCTCTTGAATGCTTTATATACGTCTCATGCTCAACTATGGGATGTCATTAAAGCTAAAGCTGACAAGCATCCTTATATGAAAAATGTGGGAAAAGGGCTATTGATAATCCAAATCAACCTTATAGGTGGAAAAATGGACTGGTTTATTACAACAACAAAGTCGTGGTGCCACCCAAGTCTGACATCACTCACTAAATCTTGCAAGAATTTCATGACTCATCGGTAGGAGGATATTATGGGATATTTAAAACTTACAAATGAATTGCCTAGCAATTTTATGAGAAAAATCAGAAACGTTGTCTCCAATCGGGCTTCTTCAGCCTCTAGCAATTCCTTGTCAAGTTTGGGACGATACTAGCATGGATTTTATAAAGGGTCTTCCACCATCAAATGGTAAAAGCACCATTTTCATAGTCGTTGATAGATTGAGTAAGGCTGCCCATTTGATAGTTTTGTCTTACCCATATATGGCAAAAATGGTGGACAAAAAGTTTATAGATGGAGTGGTCAAACTTCATGGTATGCCAAAATCAATCGTCAGTGATCAGGATCCAATCTTTATTAGTCACTTCTGGAAGGAGTTTTTCAAGATGTCAGGAACTCAGCTAAATAAGAGTTCTTCTCACCATCCACAAACAAACAGCCAAAGTGAAGTCATTAACCGATGCCTTGAACAATATTTGAGATGTTTTGTGTACCAATAACAAAAAAATGGCCTTCTCTAATTGCCTAGGCAGAATTTTGGTATAATACAACTTATCATGCATCCAGAGGCATGACTCCATTTCAAGCTTTGTATGGGCGACCTCCACCTACTATTCCTCATTATGAAGCAGGAAGTAGTCCAATACATGAGGTTGATCAATAGCTCACACACTAGAGATGAATTGCTTAAGTAACTCAAGATTAATTTATGCAATGCCAGTAATTGAATGAAGCAACTAGCGGATCCTATCAAATTGCAACCTTATCGTCAGCAATCCTTATTCAAGCGAGCTTCTAATAAATTATACTATCTTTTTTACGATTAGATTGAGGAAAGAATTGGTAAAGTTTCCTACAAACTTAAGCTTCCGGAATCAGCTCGAATTCATCTAGTCTTTCATGTCTCCCTGCTGAAAAAGAAAATTGGCAATAATTCATCCTCCAGTTCTGATTTGCCACCTATTACTAACAATAGGGACATTATAGTTGAACCAGAAGCTATATTGGATACTTGTTGGGTAAAGCAAGGATCACGATTTGTTAGGGAAAGATTGATCAAATAGAAACGATTACCAATTGAGGATTCTACTTGGGAAAGTACTAAACTAGTTAAAGATCGATTTCTAAACCTTAAGGACAAGGTTTCATTTAGTGGGGGTGGTAATGATACAATTAGAAAGTCTAAAAGGATACATTTCAAAATTCCCAAGTATGTGGACTAAGTACATGGAGTATTAGTAGCAAGTGTCTTGAGACGTGAGACTTTGCAGCAGTAACTTGGTCTACAACTTGCCTAGAATAAATTTAGTAGTTGTGAATAAATTAAATCTTTGTTGCTGATTTCTTGCTATTAGCTGATGCCTTTTAATTTTATTTAGGAAATTGATTATTGTTTTATTGTATTTAATTCCTTGAAAAGCAATAAGATGGGAACATAAAAGAAATATTCGAACTTCACTGGTGGTTCAATTCTCGCCTGAAGTAGAATTTAATTCGCCATGCTAGCACAGGCTGCTATTACTTTCAAGAGTGGGAAACTTGGAGACCTATAGAGTATGGAACCCAACGCTCAATACATAGTAAGTAATATATTTATTGGCATGTAAATTTTTAGAGCCCAAACAAAAGCATACGTTTTTATTGGATAGTCTCACAAGGCAGATGCGATAGACACGGATTTGTTGTTGGGTGAGGCCTTGAGCATCCTACCAAGCTCTGCCTCGAAACGTTCCATTGCATCAGATGGCAAGCAAATTGGCACCACTATTCCATTTTCTCCTTTTCTATTCTTGAATTGTATATAAAAACTCCCAACTCCTGGAATTGGCACAGCACCACCCTTTGCCGGTCCACCGTACACCGCCTTGCCCCAACCAAAGTCCATATCTCCTAATCCTGCACGTGTCACATCTGACACAAGATAGGTCCTCACCACTGTATAGTGGGGTCTGCCCTTTATCACCATAAGATCGGCCACAGACTGCATGTACTCCTCCGTCACCTCTGCCTTTGCTTTTCTCACAAGTTCCAATGCATAGCCTAATGGGTTGCAACAGACGTTCCCGGCTGTCGCCACCGCCATTGGAAATGCAAGGGCGTTGCCGTAGAATCCTTCCGGTAATGGTCGGTTGAACCTGAAGCGTGCGTTGACTACCAATGCCATGCCCATCACTTCGTCCGGGTCTGGCCGGATGGCGGCGGTGCGGCATTTCCAGAGACATGCAGTTAACAACTCGACGGAGGAGCAGTGGCGAAGGCTCGGCGGGCGAAACTTCTCAGGGCGGCGACTTCGGCGGGGCCAAAGAAGAAGGAGCGATGGACCATGTCGTCCAGTGGAATAATCGTTCCTTTTGTGTCGACCACTTCCTCGTACTCCCGGTGCGTGCACGTCACGCGCGGTGGATTACATGCCTCAAACACATGGCGTTCCCATGCTGGCGGAACTGATGGTGCCTGCTCCCCACGCGCCATCTCACTTACGGCTGTCATGAATTGGACTATACCCGACATGTCGGACATGGTGTGGTTGAAGCGAAGAGCGAAGATGAAGCCACCGCATTTGAGGCGCGTCACCTATCAAAATTTGCAATAAAAAAAATATAATATTAAGTATCGATTCTATTAATTTGCTACATCTATAATCAATATAATCAATAATATTATCATTGACGGGTTTTGGACAATACGAAGGAGATGTTAACACATTGGACCTTACACATGTTAACGTGAATCCAACTGTGATTCTACCAGTGGGAAGGACGTGTGAATAACATGTTGGCATGTTTTTGTTCGGACTATACGTTGGAATAAATTTAGTCACTTTACGTATGTCTTAAATTCAATCTGTTTCTCTTCATTCCACTTTCTTTTTAACTTTCTGATTTTCCTACCAAGACATGATTTGAGAGTACTATGCAATTAGATCTTTCTATTATTTCAACAAACTTGGTACAAATAGTTATAACTAGAAGCTTTCTTCTTATAAAGCTTCCTTCATTCTTAAGGATATCATTTCGTGATTTACTATTTCAGGGCTCAATTTTTCCTTGAATAATAATTTTTTACTTGACTAGTGATTACCTTTCATGCAAAAATCTCCAACATCCTTTGCCACCTTCTAATCTAGGAAACAAAATTAACATGTCCTGAAACGACTTGCAACGATTTTGTTTATAACAGTGATCATTCTTATCTGTATATGTTACTTCGTATATGTGGTTTCAATTTCAGGATTATAGATTAAGCAAATCATGTTCAATTGTTACAAATTTAAAAGAGATAAACTGTAAATTTCCCTAACCATAAGACTAATGCACTCAAAGATTAATTTTATTTTAAAGACAAAAAGAGATTGGCCTATTGAGAAGACGATACATATAAATGTGATGTAGTTAGAGTAGGAGTGGTTTATAGATATTTAGGGAAAGAAATAGTGGAATTACCTGAATGAGCAACAGAGGGCAGTTGAGCACTCCACTAGAGCCAGGGACGTCGAAGAGGAGCTCCTCCAAGCCAGGGAACGGAGGATGAAGAACATCACCGAACTGCTGGAGCGTCACGTCAGCGTCTGCCTCCATAAAAATGATACCCTCACCAGTGCACTCCACCATAAGCTTACGGTTAGGCCCTTCCCTGAGCCTACCAGCAAATGG
>JAOQMM010159876.1:0-11138 GCA_027563515.1 Erythroxylum platyclados | reverse complement strand
ATTTATTCTAATACGTTTCTTTAGGTTGATTTGGTAAAAGGGCTTTGATTGAGGTGGACTGGCAATCTGTGATACTGTAGTTTTGCAATAGAGGAACGCTGTTTCTTGCGGGTGAATGATGCTAGCATTTCAACAAAATAGAGAGTAGATCTACCTCAAGTGATGGATGGTCGAATCTTGAGAGAAAGGGACCTTGAAGTTGATCTTGAAAGTGGCGGGGCAACATGCAAAGAGGATAGAACTAACAAACATGTTTCATCAAATAGACAAACCAATAAACTTGTAGACGGGGATGCGCCATTGCATTTTGATGGATTGTTGAATTCATCAAAATTTGGTGAGGTTGCTGACGAGAATGTGGGTTTGTTGGTAGACAAGAATACAGAAGGAGAAGAGGATCAGCAGCACTTGAACTTTTGGGTTAGAAGGCACATAGAAGAAAAGAAAAAGAAGAAAAACTGTAAAATGTGTCCCAAGCCACCAAGACCTCCTAAGGGTCCAATATTGGATGCTGCTGACCAGAAGTTGGTGCAGGACATTGCCGAGTTTGCAACGAGAAGACGTGCCTGGATTCAGCAAATTAAAGCTGTAAAGAAGATGAGAGCCTCAAAATCATCTTGGAACAGCAGTCTATCGGCAATGGTTGTGACAATACTCTTTTGCTTGATTATCCTCTTTCAAGGTACAGTAGCCTTCTGGAGTTTGATCAGATTCATTTGCAGCCTTGTATCTATTTCTCCTATTAGAATTAAGTTTCAGGAAATGTATGGTCATTCACTTAATTATTAAATAATGTCAAGGTTTTTAAATTTCTGATGAATACCCTATACAGTATATAATCTTCAGTTTCCAAGTTAATTGCTTGCATAACTTGCGTTATATGCGTGTCTTGCAAAATAACAATTTGTATTTCTTTTTGTACAGCAGCTTTGGTAACCTTGCTTATTATCTGAATATCTGTTTGCTTTAATTTTTGAACTTTCTTTCCTCTTGGTTTCTTGTTTTTCCACTTTTAACTCATTGATGTTTATGAAAACTTGATGGAAATAAAACTCACTTTCTTTCTATCATAAAACTGAATCAGGCATGCAAACCAATGCACCAATATATATATATATATATGGATTGTGTCTTGTAGATGAATATGTGGCATGATTACTGTGTTAAAATTTGGAATTGCATGGTCATCTTTCCATCACTTCAAAAGTTGGCTCTATGAATCTATTATTATGTTATGATATCTTGGGATTATAGCTCTTACTCATGTATTGAGTACTGCTCGTGATGGATCTTTCTTCTTTACCACTGCTCGAAATAAAGAATGTTAATTTTACACTTGTAAGGACATCAAAAACCATATGCTTGATGATAGAGGGAAAAAGATAAATGTTAGAAGCAGAGAAAGCAAGTAAAATTTATAGGTTCAATCTTTTTCACCTACTGCTGTCAGCAGTTATTCAGACTGTTACAGGTTCTTGGCATCTTACAGAAAAAGAATCACTCAAAATATTGATGACCCTGTTTTGCAATGAGTTAAGGGTTTCATGTCCCTTTTCCTAATCTTGTCTGTGATTACATACTTTAGTGCCCTCTGAACTTAAGTGTACTGTGCAGCTTTTTGGCTTTTGTAATAATTGTTCCTTTGATATAATTTTGGTCAGTGAGTTCTACCATTCTTAATCTTTGCAATGCTAGATGCTTCATTCTGTGAATAAGAGGATTAAATTGTGATTTTTTTTCATTAAAATATGAGCTGCGTGTCTTCATAATCTATGCTATCTGCTTCAATCTGTGACACAGAGCTCTGAATTGTAACTTTTACTTCTTCATGAGCTGCATGTGTCTTCATAATTATTGCGATGCTATATGCTTTAATAAGAGCTCCAAAAGAGGACTGACTGTTCTAGTATAAGCTGCATATGTCTTGTTAACCTGAAACTGGGGCGTTCTTTTCTGTGCTAACACTGCTTCTATTCACAGTCCAGCCATAATAGTTGACTGTCTATGTAATTTCCTTAGTCTATATCTTGACTGTTCAATTACTAGCTAATAGTTATTGTTTATTCAATTAGCTTGCTTGTGATTGTTTAGTCTTAATGACTCCCAAGATGCTACATCATCTTCACGTTTCAACAGATAAGTTTTGGAATTATAATTCAGATGTTTCTCGTGTAGAGGTGCCTTATCTTAGCCTGGTGTTAATACTGCAAAAGGCCAAATTGATTTCATGTTTTGGACCTTTCTTATAGGTATTTGCTCGAGGTACCAAGGAATTACAACGACAAAAGTGTCTGTAGAACCAGCAATTTCAGGGGAAGAAAGCTTGATATCAATCCACTTGTTCAATGCTTCAGTTACATGAAGGTAGTTCCGGTTTCCTTGGGTGATTATTACATAATTTTCATTTTCCATCCTTGTATCAATACTTGGGAGAGGGACATCAATTGTATGCAGCCTTCTCTTTGTATTTTTATAAAGTGGATGTTTCTGTGATTCGAACCTGTGACCTTGCAGTTATAAAGGAGTAACTGGTAGCTCGCCCTCAAATTCTACTTTTCTTTCCTGTTCATAATATGTTCCATTTTCCATGTGATCACAGCTTGGCAGAGGATGGCATTCTCTTCTGATATGAAGAAGTGAATCTGCAAAATTTTCTCCTCTTGTTGGAGTGCTACTGACTCAGCATCCGACTGTTCTGAGTTTTGTGTATATTTTTAAGGAAACCCCCTACTTTTGATGAGATACTTCAACATGCCCTTCTGTACAAAGTTATTAAATCATATGGTCCAACAATTTACTATCTCTGTTTGATTAATTTGGTTGGCCACCGTTCTTCCCTGGGATTTCAATACTTAGGAGAGACTATATCAACTGTTTGTTCTTAACGTAAACCCCACTCATTGCTTTCTTTAACTTCTTGTCTTGCAGATTCATTTAGTTGTTATAACGTTTAATGATTATATTTATACCTGCTAAAAGAGTAAATTTGTAAAGGCATTTTAAAGTAAGACAAATGCTAAAATCTCAGACGCTCAGTTCCTTATACTCCAGCCGTTTGCAACGGTAGTCCCTACCCTTTCTTATGTATACATCGACGAGGACTAAGTGATGTAATATGCATGAATTGGTTTGCAAATTACTGCTATACACCTGATAGCAATACGTATATTTGAATGTAACGGGTTTTAGAATGAGGCCTAATTGTGTGCTAACATAAGCCCTGGATGGTCAAAATAGAAAACTGAATCCCAACTGTATAGGCCGTCAAGAATGCTGAGTTGCTGGTTAGTTGGTGGCCTAGTCGGTCTTTTGCATTAGTTCCTTACTTCCTTTCGTGTCTTCTGATTTTTGAAGTATAGTTCTTTAATGGTAACTGATGATAAATAAACAGATAAAGAGTTTTCGAAGGATCCCATTCCAATTCACGAACCTCCAAAGGCGGACATGAGTTCGTGTTTTAAAGCTGTATTGTTAATTTCATGACACAGGAATAGAACATCTTATTAAAACTGTCTCTCTCATTCTCTGTTTCTGCATGCAATTGTCTTTATCGTCTTCTTCACTCATCTCTGTAACAACTCCCTTCCCCTTAACGTTCTTGTCAACCAAATTAATCTCCAGAAATCGCTTTTGAAGATCAAAGAGATACTCCCACATGCGTTGATGTTCTCCCCATTCGACCACTGGATTAACAACGCGATTATTTCTTTTCGTCATTCGTCTCCCAAGTACTGCCGTCGACACACGTTCAGCAGGTGTAAGAAATACTAGCAGTGACAACGAAATTCTTCCTTACTCCATGTATGCCTTTTTCAACTGTGACACATGAAATACAGGATGTATCAAAGACTATGGAGGGAGCTCTAGCTTGTATGCCACCTTCCGAATACGTTGCATAACTTTGTATGACCCATAATAGAGTGGAGATAGCTTCTAGTTGCTTCTTTTTTTGAAGGGAATGCTGTTTGTATGGTTGTAATTTCAACAACACCATTTCATCAATCTTGAATTTACGTTCTGATCGTCTTGAATCGGCATATTGTTTCATCCGATTTTGCGCCCTCTATAAATGGACTTTCGTTACGTTCAACATTGCCTCTCTCTTCTTTAAAACTTGATCCACTTCTATAACTCTTGAATCCCCCAGCCGTATGTCTACTGGGTGGTAGGCGATCGAATACTTCAATTTAACTCCTTGCAATCGAAGTAGCTCTTCCCAGAATCTACTCAAGAAATGGAATCTCTATCGTTGATGATCGATTTGGGCATGCCATGTAACTTAACTTAAACACATTGTTGAAGAATAATTCTGCAATATCGCTAGTGGTATACGGATGTTTCACCATAACAAAGTGGGAATATTTGTAAACTGATCCACAATCACTAGAATGACTGACTTCCCCCTCGATATAGGTAGTCCTTCGATGAAGTCGACACTGACCTCCCGCCAAATTCCTTATAGTATTTTAAATGGTTGCAATAATCCTGGATAGGCAAAATTATTGTGTTTATTCTTTGACAACTCATGCATTTCTAAATGTTGTGCTAGTAGTCGCAGAAGTAATGGAATCAATCAAGTAAATAAGGAAAAATAGTAGAAGCACACATAATTTTTATGTGGGAAACCCGAGTTCTGGGAGAAAAACCCATGGGATGAAGAGAGCCCGAAAATATGTACTATGTCAATGAGAAAAATTACAAGTATTTTCTCTCTCTCACATACAAACCCCAGGACTAATGAAGAGTATACCAATACATGCGACAAAGGACCCTAAGGTGTGTTTATATAGTAGTATAACCCTAAGGTAGGAAATCTACACAAAGTAAGAATTTGGAAATAGTGTCATAAAAGGAAAGAAAACCTACACAAAGTAGGAATCTACATAGAGTAGAAGTCTTAAAGGCTTGAGTCATTATCCCAACAAATCTCCACCTTGACACAAGACCAAAAGTAGGAGCTCTCTTTGCCTAAGCCCTAAAGGGCGCTCAAGTATCAAAAATATCGACTAAGTCTAGGCAATGCTTGAACTTAGCAATAAATAATGGCTTGGTCAAAATGTCGGCAAGGTTCTCAGCAGTGTGATCCTTCTCAACAATAACTTCACCTGCTTCAATAGTATCCCGAATGAAGTGGCGTCGAACATCAATATGCTTAGTCTTAAAGTGATTTTATTTCTCGTGAGGTGCACGACACTTTGACTATCACAGAAGACAACAAGGACATCTTGTTGTAGACCAAGCTCTTTTACCAAACCTTTGAGCCAAATAACTTCTTTCATTCCTTCAGTAGTAGTGATATACTCCACTTCAATGGTCGATAATGTGGCAATGGACTCTAGAGAAGAATATCAACTAATAGTGGAACCATAAAGAGTAAAAACATAGGATGAAAGTGACCTTCTTCGATCATAGTCACCACCATAGTCGACATCAACATAGCCAGCTACACCACCGAGATCAGAACAAATTTTGTTGAAGACCAAACCGAGCTTACTAGAACTCTTCAAGTAGCGAAGGATCCACTTCATCCCTTCCCAGTGCTCCTTATTAGGATTATGCTTGTACCTAGATACAACACTGGTAGCATAGGCCAAATCTGATCGTGTATATACCATAACATACATCAAGCTACCAACAGCACTAGAGTACGGAACTTGAGACATACATTCCTTAGCTTCATTAGTAGATGGTCATTGTTCAGCAGATAATTTAAAATGTGTAGCCAATGGAGTAGTAACGAGCTTATAGTGAGCTAAATTGAACTTGTTAAGCATCTTCTGAATATATTTCTTTTGAGAGAGCATAAGTTTACCTGCTTGACGATCCCGAATAATCTCCATCCTAAGAATCTTCTTAGCAACACCCAAGTCTTTCATATCAAATTCACTACTAAGATGGCCCTTCAACCTATCAACAAGAGCCTTACTAGGCGTTGCAATCAACATGTAATTAACATAAAGCAATAGATAGATGAAGGAACCATCAAGGAACTTTTGAAAACACACACAATTATCATAGTTGCTTCTAGAGTAGCTTTGCCTAATCATAAAATAGTCAAACCTCTTCTACCACTGTCTCGCAGATTGTTTGAGACCATACAAAGATCTCTTCAAATGACAAACATGATCCTCCTTTCTTTGAACCACAAAACCCTTGGGTTGATGGATGTAAATTTCTTCTTCAAGATTACCATGCAGGAATGCAGTTTTCACATCCATTTGCTCAAGCTTCAAGTCATGAAGAGCAACAAGAGATAATAGTACATGAATAGAGGTATAATGAACAAAGGGAGAGAATACCTCATTGAAATCAACTCCTTCACATTGATCAAAACCACGTACAACAAATCGAGCCTTATATCTCTTGCTTTCAACACCAGGGATGCCTTCTTTGAGGTTATAGATCCACTTACAACTAATAGCACCCTTATCCTTATGAAGCTTCACTAATTCCCAAGTGTCATTCTTATGAAGACTTTCAATTTCTTCCTATATAGTACCGATCCAATTCCCAGTGTCTGCATTAGCAATAGCCTTCGAATAATTCTTTGGCTCAGAATAAGTGTCAACTTCCTATGTAGCAACTAAAGCATAAGTAGAGATATCACAATCATAGTCCTGCAATCTGGCCTCGGTAATTGGGTTTGTCTCCTAGAATGATCTCAGGCCAACACATAATCAGGTTGCACTGGCGGTGGATCAATGGCATCAGTCTGCGTTTCCTGATGCTCAGAAGTAAGTGGGACTGTCTCCTTAGGGGGAGCAGTAAGGATGACAAACTCCACCTTCTCCTTTGTACTAGCCTGATCATCTGTACGAGGAGAAGACAACACAGGATCTTGCCCAAAAGAGAATATAACATCTTCATGAAAGGTTATGATAAAACTTACGATATTTAGGGTCAGGACAATAAACACATTAACCTTTAACTCCTTCCCCGTAACCTAAGAAGACACATTTAACAGCACGAGGCTCTAACTTGCCCTCATTAACATGAACATAAGCAGGACACCCAAAAGCACGAAGATTAAAATAATCAACAGGGTTACCTGATCAATCTTCTTCTGGGATTTCTCTGTCGAGAGAATGATGTGGAGAACGATTGACAAGATAGTATGCAATAGTAGTCGCCTCAACCCAAAACTCACGTCCCAATTTAGCATGAGAAAGCATGCATCGAACTTTCTCTAATATAGACAAATTTATACACTCAGCAAGCTGAGGCTTACCAACCAAAGTGTGGTGTCTAGCGATGCCTTCTTTCTTGCATAGGTCATCAAAAGCATCTTCATAGAACTCAAGACCATTGTCAGTTCTTAACAACTTAATTTTCTTACCTGTTTGGTTCTTGATCAGGAGTTTTCCACTTCTTAAAAGTGGGAATTACTTCATTCTTCTTCTTTAGGAAAAACACCCAAACCTTATAGGAGAAATCATCGATAATGGTCAACATATACCTTCTACCGCCTCGAGAAGCAATGCGAAAGGGACCCCATAGATCAGAAATATAATCCAGAGTACCTTTAGTCCTATGAATCTCCAGGGAAGAGAAACTCTCTCTAGTCTGTTTACCAATGACACAATGTTCACAAAACTCCATATTACCTAAACTCTGGCTCAATAGACCCCTCTTGCACAAGGGTTGCATACCTTCTCACCTATATGGCCTAGACGGTAATTCCACATCTTAGTGGCATCTTGGTGAGACTTAAATGAGGCAACATCAGCAGTACTAATAACAGTAGAGCCTTGCAACACATAAAGAGCACCATGTCTTTTCCTTTTAAGGATTACAAGATTACTTCGGGATACCTTCATGACTCCACCTTCAGAGGAGTACTTACACTCAAGAGACTCAAGTGTACCAAGTGAAATAAGGTTGCGTTTCAAATCAGGAACGTGAAAAACATTAGAGAGGGTTTTAACAACACCATTATGAGTTTTAATATTTGATTGTACCTTTCCCTACCACATCACACTATGCATTATTACCCATAAGGACAACACCGTTAGCAGTTTCATAGGTGGCAAACCAATCCTTGTGAGGACACATATGAAAAGTACAACTGGAGTCTAAGATCCATTCATCTTTGGATCATTGTTCGCCTTGAACAACCAAAAGAACATCACTTCCTGAACTAGAATCAACCACAGCAGCCTCAGGAGTAGAATCAGATTGATTACCCTTGTTTTTACCTTCTTTTTCGAGTTTGTTTTTCAATTTATAACAGTCTGATACCTTGTGTCCTAGCTTCTTGCAATATTTACATATAATATTGGCATCTCTAGACTTCTTATAGCTCTTACTGCTCTCACCCTTCTCAAAAGTTCTACCTTTAATCGTTAAACCCTCAACCTCCTTCTCAATGGAAGCATAAAACTTTTCTTTAGACGACAAAGCAGATTTAACTTCTTCTAAAGAGAGTGTTTCACAATTACCATAAAACATGATTTCTATAAAGTGCTTCTACGAATGAGGTAGTGAAATAACAAGAAGCACTGCTTGATCCTCATCATCAATTTTAACATCAATATTTTTCAAATCAATAATAATGGAATTAAATTCCTTAAGATGAGATGAGATGGGTGTCCTTCGAATATCTTGAGCGTAAAGATACGTTCTTTGAGACGAAGTTTATTGGCTAGACGTTCAGAATCACATTTAGTGTTGGGATAATGACCCAAGCCTTTAATACTTCTGTTCTATGTAGATTCCTACTTTGTGTAGATTCTTACTATGTGTAGGTTTTCTTTCCTTTTATGACATTATTTCCGAATTCCTACTTTGTGTAGGTTTCTTACCTTAGGATTATATTACTATATAAACATCCCCTTGGAGTTCCTTTGTAACATCGTATTGGTATACTCTTCATTAGTCTTGGGGTTTGTGAGAGAGAGAAAAAACATTTGTAATTTTTCTTTCTTTGACATAGTACATATTTTCGTGCTCTCTTTACCCTGTGGATTTTTCTCCTAGCACTCGGGTTTCCCATGTAAAAATTCTTTGTGTCCTTCTATTGTTTTTTTTATTTACTTGATTGATTCCATAACTTCCGTGACTACTAGCACATCAAACCGATATCAGAGCAAGGTTCGTTTCGGTCAATCAAGTCTTCTCGCCATGTCTCCTTCAACCAAATTCGACGTCGACAAGTTTGACAGAAAAATTAGTTTTGCTATTTGGAAGGTCTAGATGCAAGTCGTTCTCAAACAACATGGATTGAAGAAAGCTTTGTCTGATAAGACAAAGAAACCTGACAATATGTCAAACGAGGATTTGGAAGAGTTGAACGAAAAAACCTTGTCTGCTATTTAGTAAAGCTTGATGAGTGAAGTGCTCCGGGAAGTAGTCCATGAGACTACCGCTACATGACTTTGGTTGAAATTAGAATCCCTTTATATGACGAAGAGTCTAGCCAACAAACTTCCTCTCAAATAACGTCTCTTTAGTTCAAGATGTCCGAAGGTACAGCCGTCCCATCTCATCTTGATGAATTTAATTATATTATTATTGATTTGGAAAATCTTGATGTTAAAATTGATGATGAGGATCAAGCAACGCTTATTGTTATTTCACTACCTCAATCGTATATGCACTTTAAAGAAATTATGATTTATGATAACCGTGAAACTCTCTTTTTAGAAGAAGTTAAATCTGCTTTGCTATCTAAAGAAAAGTTTGATACTCTCATTGAGAAGAAGGTTGAGGGCTTAACAGTTAGACGTAGAACTTTTGAGAAGGTAGAGAATGGTAAGAGCCATAAAAAGTCCAAATCTAAGTCTAGAGGTAGAGATGCCAATATTACATGTAAATATTGCAAGAAAATTGAACACAGTCTTGGAATGTTATAAATTGAAAAATAAACTCGAAAAAGAGGGTACCAATAAGGGTAATCAATCTTATTCTACCTACGAGGCTGTTGTGGTTGATTCTAGTTCAGGAAGTGATGTTCTTTTGGTTGTTCAAGGTGAATAATGATCTAAAGATGAATGGATCCTAGATTTCGATTGTACTTTTCATATGTGTCCTCACAGGGATTGGTTTGCCACCTATGAAACTGTTAAGGGTGTTGTCCTTATGGGTAACAATGCATAATGTGATGTGGTGGAGAAAGGTACAATCAATAGTAAAACTCATGATGGTGTTATTAAAAACCCTCACTAATGTTCATCATGTTACTGATTTGAAACACAACCTTATTTCAATTCGAATACTTGAGTCTCTTGGGTGTAGGTACTCCTCTAAAAGTGAATTCATGAAGGTGTCCTGAGGTAATCTTGTAATCCTTAAAAGGAAAAAACATGGTATTCTTTAAGTGTTGTAGGGCTCTACTATTATTGGTACTATTGATTTTGCCTCATCTAAGTCTCACAAAGATGCCACCAAGATGTGGAATTACCGCCTAGGCCATATGGGTGAGAAAGTTATGCAAATCTTATGCAAGAGGGGTTTATTGAGCCAGAGTTCAGGTAATATAGAGTTCTGTGAACATTATATCTTTGGTAAATAGACAAGAGTGAGTTTCTCTTCCTTGCAGATTCACAGGATCAATGGTACTCTGGATTATATTCATTTTGATCTATGGGGTCCCTCTCGTGTTGCTTCTTGAGGTGGTAGAAAGTATATGTTGACCATTATTGATGATTTCTCCTATAAGGTTTGGGTGTTTTTCCTAAAGAAGAAGAATGAAGTTCTTCCCACTTTTAAGGAGTGGAAAACCCTGATGGAGAACCAAACAGGTAAGAAAATTAAGCGGTTAAGAACTGACAAAGGTTTTGAGTTATGTGAAGATGCTTTTGACGACCTATGAAAGAAGGAAGGCATCGTTAGACACCACACTTTTGTTGGTAAGCCTCAGTAAAACGAAGTTGCTGAGTGTATGAACAGGACTCTATTGGAGAAAGTTTGACGTATGCTTTCGCATGCTAAATTGGGACGTGAGTTTTGGGTTGAGGCGGGTACTACTACATACTATCTTGTCAATCGTTCTCCACTTTGTTCTCTGGACGACAATATCCTAGAAGAAGTTTGGTTAGGTAACCCTGTTGATTATTCTAATCTTCATGTTTTTAGGTGTCCTGTTTATGTTCATGAAAATGAGGGCAAGTTAGAGCTCCGTGCCGTTAAATGTGTCTTCT